>JAECUM010092989.1:0-18080 GCA_016617855.1 Megalonaias nervosa | reverse complement strand
TATATATATATATATATAAAATCCGACAAATCTAATCATGCAAATGAAGCTGAAAATATGTCACAAGATTCTGTTCAAAACGCTTAGTACATATTAGCTTTAGTTTCAGACTGTTTCCTATACTAACTCTCCCGGCCGTGACTGACTGACCTCCCATGTAGGTGGACATTTTTGGTCGTCGCCAGCTGTGATGCTAGAATGAAAACAAATTCGTACTGACAAAAAACAAATAAACTTCGTGGTATATGAAATATCAACCAGACGCATTAATAAAACCTACAATTAGCCCATAAAGCCTATAGTAGTTTAGTAACCAACCACGTCATTTTCATGACTGGGTGAAGGGGGCAGAGAATGTCTTTCCAGCAGGGATATTTTTGAAAAAATTCTTTGCTTTATAATAACTGTTTTCATGTAATGGTTACAATAAGCTCTCTTTTCTAGTCGTCAAAACAATGCTATAATATTCAAGATGTTAAAGGGCCGGATTTGTTTATCCTCGATAACCCTCCTCTTCCAAATATGAAATGGTCAATCCATGTCTTCAGTGGGGTCCTAGCTATGTTTCGAAATATTGGAGAACAAATTAAAATAGCTAGTTACAATGACAGTCACGCTTAAAAAATGACAAAATATAAACAAAATGACATTATACAATGTCAATAAAATGAGTGATCTTACATCATGATAAACTTTATATAGTTTAACCAGGATAAGCGGATACATTGTAGCATACTTTATTCTTGGTCGGTAGCACAAGCCGTGACAACAGAACGACCTGATTAATTCCACGCCATCTGCAGCGCAGGCCATCTGCAATCATCCTACACAATGTTCCACATTAATTTATGAATATTCATATTGACGTGCGTGTGAAAACATATGCGTTTATCTGTACTTGGAATAGTTTCTAGCTGTGTTATTATTTCTTTCCTTAATGCTCTTGTCTCTGCTTGTTCACAAATCTCCCGAGAAATTTTTTTTTTTTTTTTTGCACTCGCATCTCACGATTTATACTACTCCGGCTACGTCCATATCGTGTGCAATAGGTGTCATTATAGTCCGCGTTAGATACTGAATACAGCAGATCTTGAATTGTAATAACATATGATATGAAAGTCAGTCAGAGGATGACAGCCTTGGTTTTATTTTACTTCGGTATCTCCGATATGAAGGCCACGAAAATAGGCTCTTGTCACCTATATTATAGTTTTTCTTTAAGAAATATGGAGGGGGGGGGGGCTACACTATTCCGATTTCGAAGTTAAATTATTGGTTGTTTAGGGTCTTCTTGTTTGATACACGAATATCATTGCAACAAAAAGGCTTTTTTTAAAAAAAAAATACTTCAAACGTTACAACATTATGTTCAGAACACACTAAGAGCCAGTCCGATTCACCCAAATTTTCGGTGTATATTGCAGTAACAAAACTAAGACCATGCTTTGTTTCCTTTTTGTTTAAGATAGGGCCATACTTTGTGGTAAGTTACTTACAATTAAAAACAGTTTGAAATTTTTTAAGTTTCAAGTTTGAAAATATAAAATAATATGCTCAGAATGTTTCGTAATTAGAGAACCATGCATTTCTCCTGGGTGTTGATTGATAGTTACTAAGTGAATCAACCCTGCCTATGAAGAAACTTTTGTTCCGTCTTGCTTCACTCCAATAACACAAAGAGGTGTGTTACCAGGTCAATTATTTGTCTGCAAAACCGCGATACCAAAACTTTATAAAATGACGTCATATGTCTAGACTAGAAATATTCTGACAATTTTCTAAAGAAAGGAATTTGATTTTGTCCATTCATGATGACACAAAATGCTGGACATTGTGGCTCCTGCTCTTGTCAATTGAGAAGATGCTAAAATATAACTCTAAAGTTATCAATTCTCTAAAGTTTTACAATATTGTGACAATTCGAAATCAACGTACAAATGAGTTTATAGCAGACCTTTTAATTCTGAAGTGCGTATCCGTATGTTACGTTAACATATCTATGCAGAAGTGTATTTGCAGAAAAGGCGTATGGACTTCAATACTTTTGATGTCTTGTATCAAAATTGTACTCTGAAACAAACAATACAGTTCCTTTGCTTCAGTGTTGCAATAGATGCAGAAAAACAAAATTCATTAAATACAAATTACAGTGTGACCCCGCTATAGCATGCTCCGTTATAACACGAATTCGGATATAACACGGTCGTGGTGTGGCTCCCGAAATTTTATATACATGTATTTTTCTCGTACACGAGAAAAAAAAAATTCTTTCTTAAAAGTACGAAAAAAACACAAAAAAAAAGTGTATTATCATTTTATGGAAGAGATCGCGTATGAATAATACAAGACGATCGTGGCGTGGCTCCTACAATTTTATATGCATTTTTCTCATACACGAAAAAATAGTGTTTTCTTCTTAAAAGTACGAAAAATAACGTCTACAAAGTTTATTCAGGAGTCGCGCAGGGCTTCGCCAATGTCGCAAATTGCGATTTTTTTTTTCCTTATTGGCGGCAAAATATACCATCAGGCGATTTCTTTTTATTGCCGACGTTGTTGGTTGTTTAAACTTTTATATACAACCATTGGTTTGGAGTGGAGAAATTCAGAGGCCCCATGAAAGGAAGCCGCAAAGCTGAAATAAAATGCACTGAAATTTATCTATTGTTACATAAACAAATTCTTTGTCCACAAATATATATAAAAATAAAGAAAAAAAAACAACAACAAAAAGAAAAAAAAAAAAAAAAAAAAAAAAAAAAAAAAAAAAAAAAAAAAAAAAAGCTCTCACTTGTCTATTCAATAGGAAGGGAGGAACTGTAACTACAATTGGCCATATGACGGCCAATTCATTTGTAAACAAATGAATCCAGATAAAACAGTAGCTGAAATTTCAAAGAAAACATTACCTTTGAAGCACCAATTGTTATGAAAACGTAGTAAGCAAATGGGAAAAAACATCAGTCTCAATCATGCAGTACAACTTTTTGATGTTGCCGCCACAATAAGAAACGTGCATTTGTTTGGCTCTCCAAAGCCGTCCTTTAGCGGTGACTTCAATAACGCATGCACCCTTCATCAAAGAAAGCCGACTACAATCTTCAGTAAAAACAAAGAACCTTTCTTCAAAGGAAGTCAGTACCGAATTAAATAAAAGCAATGGCATCTGATGGATTGTTTCATTTTCCTACGTGACTGGAACACTTTTACCGTGTCGTGAAAGTTAAACTCCTGTTGGACAAGTAAAGTCAATCGTAAACAAATCTGTTTTTTGTGCGACTGTGTTTTGTTGTTGGAGTTTCTAAGAGGATTTAAACCTTTTGGTAAGATCCTACAGGTATCTTAAGTTGTTTAAGATTACTATTAGAAATATTATCAGAAATTTGGTTATTTCTAAATTATTTGAGTTTGTACAAAATTTAAATATTTTGTGTGTTTTGTATCTGGAAAGTGGGCAATCCTTTTTAAGCTGAAGGATGGCAGCGGCAGCTGTAGCTAAGCCCCAAGGAGGGAGAATTACAACATACTTTCCCACCGAACTCAAGACAACAGACCAGGGAAGATTATTGTTAGCCTATAGAAGACCTGGAGTCCAGGTCATAGACCTTACCACCTTCACGGAGGGAGAGAGACCAAGACCGACAGAACTACTGCAAGGCCTTGTCGCCATGGGTCTCAAGCCCGAGATGATTCAAGGGCTACAAAATGGAGGAAGGGGCATCTATTACATCTTCCCACAAAACGAAAAGATGCTTTTCAAGAATGGACAAAAGTTCGACATAAAAGGCAAAGAGGCAAAAGTGTATAGTCCACTTCCCCTAATAAAGCAATTGGGGGAGAAGAATATTGAAATATACGTTTCAGGACTCTCAATAGAAGTCCCGAATGAAGAGCTGATAGGGAAAATGGAAAAAAGTTCGGAGTAAAGGCAATAAGCCATCAGATGGCTACCTACTAGGGATTCCCCAAGATTCTGACGGGACTCAGACTGATAACCATGACAGAGACAGAGGCAAGAAAGATTCCAACATCCTTTTACGTGATGGGCTTTAAAATTCAGACATGGTATAAAGGGTGTCAATTCCATCGACCCTGTTTCAAATGCGGAAATGTGGGGCACTTGCAAAGGGACTGTCAAGGGCAGACCACCGAAGTACAAAGCAGCTATGCAGCAATAACGGCAGGGAAGAAGGGACAGACGGCTGCAACTCCCTCAATAGAGATAGATGAAACTGACAACGGAGAGAAAGAAGCCCAAAAAGAGATAAATGAGGAGACTGGACTAAAACAGACAACAACAGAAGTAAATATGTCGGCCGACTCAACATGCAATACGACGGCCAACACCACGGATGAATCAGACAAGTGGCAAGATGCGAGCCAAACCAGCTCTGCAGAAAAAAAAAGGCGAAAGCAAGAGCAAGAAGACTGCAAAAGCAAAAGGAACAAGAAATCAAGGAGAAACAACAGAACGAAAAGAAGAAAACCTGCTATGTAGCGGATGATATAACACCAAAAGAGAACCAAACCATTGAAGAATCTATCATACTAGAGTCTCCACCAAAAGGAGGCATAGAAAAAGAGTCCATAACCCAAATCCTAGTTCAAAAGAGGAAAAGGTCCGCTTCGACCCCAAGGACTCCTTCCGAGCCAGAAGTCATCGAATTACTAAAAGAAGCACGAGAGTCACAAAGAGCAATATCTCTAAATAGAGAGCAACAGAGGAATCCACAGAAGATACCTCTGACTCTACAAGAATACAAGGCAAAAAGGATTGCCCACTAAGGGGAATTTTATATTTTGACCAGCAAATAATCTATACCATAAATAAAACAATGAACTACTTTCAGCCAAGATGGAGGGACCAAACCTCAAAATCTTGACTTCAAATATTAATGGATTCAAAAACAAAGAAAAGAAAATTATAGATTATGCTAAGCTATATGATATTATTTTTATCCAAGAGACACATGGTCTAACCGAACAAGAAGTGAAATTACTGGAAGAAGAGCTAGACGCTCTAGTAATCACAAACAACTACCCAGGAAAGAAAATGGCTGGAGTAGCAACAATTGTTCGGAAAGCGGCCAAAGGCTTAAACTTTGAAGAAATAAGAACAAATATTGAATTTCAAGGTAGATTGATACATATTAAACTAAATAACTGGAACTTTTTTAATATTTATGTACCAGCAAGGGGTATTTCTCCAACGAAAACGAAACGTATTAAAAAATTTACAAATTATATGCAACAATTTATGGAACCTTGCATTATAGGTGGGGATTTCAATTGGATTTTAAATGAGGAGGATAAAAGCGAAAAACTTTCGGAATCAGACAAGGTACTTCGAAACTGGGTAAAGATTTTTATTACAACAAATAACTTAATAGACACATTCAGATGGAAAAACGCTAACACTAGAAAATATACTTATATATACGAGCAAAACAAAGGAAGCAGACTAGATAGCTTTTATATTTCTGATAACCAAATTGCAATAATTAAAAAATGTAATATTAAAGACGAAAAAATAGCAGATCACAATTTGGTTGAACTTGAGATATAATTTCGAAATAAATTTAAATGGGGGTATGGAATATGGAAAATGAATAATTTACATTTAGAAAATAAAACTTATATAGAAACTGTTAAAATTTTCATAAATAGATTTAAATCAATCGACGTAGGAGACATAATGACAGACTGGGAAAATTTAAAAAAGGAAATAAAGGACTTGACAAAATATTATAGTAAAATCGAAAGGCAAAGAGAAATATGGGTACAAAAATCTTTCTCAGAATTACAGCAAAAAGATACTCCACATACAATACAAGATAAACAAATAATTAAACAATGGGAAGATTTGGAAAAGAAGAAATTAAATAATGTCAAAATCAGGGCGGGGAAATTTAGTAATTTATATAACAAAGGGAGGGGATTATACAAAAGACTAGAATTGAAAAGGGGGAAACAAAAAAAGATAGAGGAAATGAATTTGGGGGGAGAAATTGTTAAAGACAAACAAAAAATCCTAAAGGGTATCAAGGAGTACTATACAAACATCTTTAAAACGCAACAAATAGAAGTAGGAAATATAAAGAAATATGTACAAGAAACCAAGTATAATCAAATAGGGATGGAAGATAAAGAAATCTGCGAAAAATATATTACAAGAGATGAAATTAAAAATGCAATTACTAGCTTGAAAAAAGGAAAATCGCCGGGGTCAGATGGACTAACTAACGACTTTTACATTACTTTTAAAAATGATTTGGTTGATATTTTAGAATTGTTATATAATAATATTTTATTGAAAGGGGAAATGCCTAAAACTCTAAGGGAAGGGATAATTACTTTAATATATAAAGGGAAAGGAGAAAGAAATTATTTAAAAAGCTGGAGGCCAATAACTCTTTTAAACGCAGATTACAAAATATTGAGTAAAATAATAACCAATAGAATTAGAAAATGCTTAAATAATATAATAGATTTTAACCAGAGCTGTGGGGGAGTGGGAAAGAAAATTATAAACAATACTTTATCAATTTCGGCAATTATAGATCTTGTAAAAAGTAAAAATGAGAAAGTGATAATGTTTCTTTTTGATCAGGAAAAGGCGTTCGACAGAATCGAACATGAATTTATTTTTCAGACTTTAGAGAAATGTGGGTTTGGGATAAACTTAATAAATTGGATAAATGCAATGTATAGGAATATTACTTCTAGAATAATAATAAATGGAGCCCTGACGGGTGAATTTCCGCTTCAACGTTCAGTTAGACAGGGCTGCCCTTTATCAATGATATTATATGCTATAGCCATAGAATCCTTGAATATAAATATAAAGAATAACACTAATATTCAAGGATTAAGAATACCTAATATGAAAGAGGAATTTAAAACTATATTACATGCATATGACTGCACCAACTTTACCAGAGACGAATATTCTTTTAAACATCTACAAGAAGAATTTATAAAATTTGGAAAAGTCTCTGGCTCGGCAATAAATCATAGCAAGACTGAAATTTTACTAATAGGAAACTGGCGTGGAAATCACCCAGGTCTCCCGCCAAATTTGATTAAAACTCATGTAAAAGCAATAGGAATTACCTTTGGGCTGAACTCAACTCAAAAGAACTATAGTGAGTTAATATCAAAATTAGACGCACAAATTGAAACTTGGTCGCATATCAGGATTAACTTAATAGACCGTATACAAGTTGCTAAGACTTACCTATATAGCCAATTAAATTACATTATGAACACAACTCATTTGACAGAAGCCATGATCGGCAACATAGAAAGGAAAATAACGAGCTTTATTTGGGAAAATGAAATTCACTATTTAGCAAAAAAAAATACATATGCAGACCCAAAGTTGGGGGGGGGGGGGATTAGACCTCCCTAATCTAAGCTTGAAACAGAAAGCGATGATTTTAAATAGATTTAAAGTATTAAATGAAAAACCATTATACCCATGGCAAGCTATTAATATTTACTTATATGGATACCTATGCAAATTTAATAAAAATATATATAAAAATAATTCACTCAGTAAACTTCTAGAACCTCCAGGATACTTCAAGAGAGTAAAAGAATTAATATACATCAATAGAAACAATGAAGAACTGTGGAAGAAAGAAAAAGATATATACAAAACATTAATGGAACCCTTACTAAATGAGAAACATGTAATAGAATTAAAATACCCAAACTATAATTGGGAAATGATTTGGAAAAATTGGGCAGGCATAAAAATGCCTGCTATCCAAAGTAGAATGTTTTTCTACATTCATGATAGGTGGCTAACAGGAGAAGTAGCCTTTGACAGACATTTAACAAACAACATACCTAAATGTAGACTGTGTAGTAGATATATAGATTCAAAGAAACATCTAATTTTGGAATGTAAAAATAATAAACTCGAAAGAGAAAATATTAAAACAAAAATACTTAGGAAATATGGAATTAATATAAATTCTCATCTTCTATATACAAATGAAATTAATGATAAAGAAATACATGATGACATTATAAACTTTATAAGCACAATTATGAAAACAATAAGGGAGTACAATTAAGAAATTGGTAACAATATATACCTGTAGGATCTTACATATAACAAATACACATAAAAAAGGGAAGGGAAGGACGAAGGTACGTGGCCAATACTACGTGACTAACGTGATGTAGGACGGCCCGTACCGACTCCTAAACCAGACCCCTACGAACACACATACACATAACACACATTCTGTCCTACAATCTATCTATCTTCTCTAGACATACATTAAAACAAAAAGAGTTCCAAAGCTAGGGAGGCCGGTATCGATCTAGATCACAACCGGTCTCCTGAAGCAATAGGAACTCATAAAATTAAAAAACTAAGAGGATTTGATCTTTTAAAAGCCAGCCCATACAATAATATAAACGCTGACACAACAAATAACACAAACATATAGCATACACTGGGCAACATAGATCCTTGGCAGGGATCACTTAAAATAAATGAGCAGTGACTTCCAGTCCGGGAAGAAAGCTCCTATATACACTAGATTAGGATCGGTGTTTTAACCCTAATACAAAATTGTCTTAAAAGAAATTCTTAAAATAATACAAATTGCACATACAACCTAAAGAAAACAAAAATATATAAAAACTTTTATCTTTCGGACTAGGGGGTCCCTCAGATGATGATATTTCTGAGAGGGACCACACCAATAATCGTGAAAGTTTCCTTTTTACAGGAAAAAAGTTCATGCTTACGAACTCTACCGACGGCGCTTAAAATGCAAACTTTTACCGACTTAGGACGTACTGAAAAGTAAATGTGCTTCATCATTCGTTACGTGATTGTACTATTTTTTTCCACTAAACTGTGACAAAATTATTGAATATTTTAAATCTGTGTGCGCATAGTTTCGATGGAATTATTTGTATTGTGGATTCAATGTATGTGACGTGATTCGCGGGAGAGTACACGATGTTGATACTTTATTCAATGCTATACATTAGACATGTATATATAAACAGTATACACGTATATGTACCAATGCCTGGTTCTCTGAATAAAGTAAAATATTATAAATACCTTCTCTGTTTTCACTATTTCTCATTTAATATACATCGATTTAAGATGATAACTGTGCCAATGAAGCATGTATTTTTGTGCCCGCATTTATTTCCTATCCCACCCACCCACCCCCACCCACCCGCAGACTTTTTCAGGTACATGCATCATTTTCTCCAGCTAACTGACCTGGTTGCTTATAACACGGTTCGGTAAATAACACGGTCGGGTTCTATGGCTCCCAACTACCGTGTTATAGCGGGGTCACACTGTACTTTTATCATCTCTACATGATATCACTAAACTAAGCCAATCATTTCATTATTGCAACCTATTGTTGTCATTAAGAAACGTATACCGTTTGACTTAAGAGTCATTATCGTTCTGAGTTGTCATTTTAGTAATATTTTTGCGTTTAATTTCGGCGATCAAAATTATGAAAAGTTTCCCATAATACTGCTAGAGTTGCTATTTCAAGTCTGAACATTTTCGTATTTTTAATTACTTTTTGTGAATCAAATGAAAATTAAGACAAACCAAGAGCTTATGTTTCAGCAAGAAAATTGTTGACTTTAAGTTGTGGTGGCACTGACTTTTTGAGATAAACGAGGGCAACATCTGCGGAGAAATTTACTATTTCGGATGATGATCATCTTAGTAAAAACCATGCGCTTCTCTGATTTAGTCCCAGCACTTCCGTCTTATAAATGATTATATTTAGCATATATAGATTATATCCTTTATATCGAGGAGTTACCTTCCCTCATTAGTTAATTAGATAATTTGATAATAATGAAAAACATATTAATTCATTATTCAATTTTACAAAAGAAGAAGAAGAAGAAGCCACTCTCTATATGAATCAGTTGAAACATTCCATTGTAATCAGTTTAAACTCATAAAAGTGCTCGATTTCATAGAAACTATATGGAATAAAATATCTAACATGGGGAGGAAATTCCTGTCAGAAATGAATGTAACTTACACAGTAAACAAATATGGAATACGCCGGTACAGCACGAGCTGTCAGGAGTTGTTCCGATTGGGATCCAGATAAGCTACCGCATAACACTCAACCATATCACGGTTGATGTTTTAGGTTCTACACGCTCTACCAATTATTTCAAATGAGATGCATGGGGCCCGACCTATCTGCTTATGAATTTTGCGAAGACACATATGGATCCGTGTTCTTCGCAGTCAGGTACGCCTTAACAACGGCTTAATCCATTCTGAAATCCTTACGCAATAGCTCTGACTTTTCCGGGAAGCAGTATTCCAAGAATGCACACGTGAGCTGTAATTTTATGAAAATGTGTAAATTTGTTCCTCTAACCCCTGCTAAACAACCCACGAAACTATATTACTAGAATTTAGTGGGGTTTTTTCTCTATACACCCTTGTGTTCACGGCATCATGTCTTTAAAGCCCCAAATCCGAGGTCACATGCAAAAAAGTCGTATATGCCAATCATCTGAATAATATTGAATCTTGAAGGATATTTGTCCTAATTATCGTTGGGTTCCAATAAAACCAGATCATCACCTTATGAGCCATGAAACCCCGCCATTTGTCGAATGTATCAGATCACACCTTTTGGAGCACTCCGGAAGAATAGAATTACGAGCGACTTGGATGACTGAATTAAGGAGTGGCACGGCTTATTTCTAAACTGAATACGTTAACATCGTTAAAACCTAATATCTTGATTATTTCAAAGAACGGTTTATTTAACATAGCTTTCGGAACAAATCATTTCCTCCCTCCAAACAATTGTTAGATTCGAAGAATAGGCAAATTTGTGATAAACGGCAGTATTGGGGTTTCAAGGACGAATTCTTACGTGCATATAAAAGTGTCAAATAACCTCCCACCCTGGGATATAAAAATATTATGTAGACTGAGCAAACTTGTAGGTAAATAGCCAATACCGATAAATAGCAAGGAAAAGGTCGTTCCATACACGAGCTGTAGAAGCATTGCGCAATTCGATAACCAGCAACATTTAGAAATAGAATTTCTTTTACAAAGTATCTAATATAAAGAGCAACTCTTTTCCAAATCATAAAAAATTGACACGGATAAGATCATTTTTCAAAATCTGGATCTCCAAAGAAAATTCCTGTGCGATGTCACATTGTTCACTCTAGTTAGGTCAGCTAGAGTAACTCAGGCGCCATATATATATATATATATATATATATATATATATATATATATATATATATATATATATATATATATGGATTACAATGAGACAATAGAGAACGTTTCCACTGTAAACTGTGTCGATTAGACTATGGACATTTACAAGAGATGCAATATCGGACAAAGCAGAAGAAATAACATTACAGTTGCTGGATATTTGTGTGAAAGGATGACAGCTGGATGCAGAAATTGTATCAAGACTACTACAGAGGGGAGAGTTTATTTATCCCTAGAGATTGACATTTAAAGTATGTTTGTGGCGCGATTGGTTACAAGATCCAGATGTATACTGCGTTGTAACAGCAATGTCACTGAGACTGTTTGCATTACAATAAACTGCCAGACGTTTATATGCATAGATTCTGTATGTGTGTGACGGATTTTTTCAGTTATCCTACTTTTTCGGTTTGACTCGTCGAAGCGGGATTACTTATGTTCTGTTTTAGTGTAGCATTCTGAGAATTCTATGAAGGGTAAATGACCTTTTAAATAAATATCTAACCACTGCTGAACCTTTTTGTGGAAGCTGCCCCTTTTTTTTGTAACATCCATTCGGCTACCAATTGGAACGACGGCCGCCATTTTGTTAATATGTTGGCACTGTAATAACATAATGTGGTTCCAGAAGATGGGGCAAGGAAAATTTCCAGTCTCAAGCTCTCAATCATGAGAAAACTGCGCAAGGATTTCACGGGTTTATTTGGACCAATCAGATTTACAAAAGCGTGACATGTTAAAGTGTTAACATATAACAATAATAAAACCGCTCCGGTGGCCTAGTGGTTAGAGCGTCCGCCTCGGATGCGGAAGGTCGTGGGTTCGATCCCCGGTCGAGTCATACCAAAGACTTACAAAAATGGTACTAACAGCTGCCTCGCTTGGCGCTCAGCATTGAGAGGTTAGTGTTAGGACTGGTCGGCCTGGTGTCAGGATAATGTGACTGGGTGGGACATCATGCTACATGTCTGCGGCATGATGCCCCAGTGCTAGACATCACTATAAACTACCACACTGCAGACGTCGTAGCGATATGACTGAAAAATTGTTAAAGCTACGTTAAAAATCATAATCACATCACATCACAATAATAAAAAATAAACACTGTATGTAAATAGTATTAAGTATGTGATAACTGTGTATACAGATGCATTATTGTCAGGTGTCGACCTCTACCGGACTCCTGTTTGTCAACAAGCTCATATTTTCCGTTTTCTTTCTTTCTTTCTTTCTTTCTTTCTTTCTTTCTTTCTTTCTTATTTTTTGCATGGGCTAGATAGCGCTGTCGCTAAACCACTCACTTCACAGCTCAGCAATCCTGGCCTTGGTTCACTAAGATTCTCAAAATATTTTACTTAATGTTTCTAATGTGTCAGATAATATTTGGATTTTCGTCAGTAAAAGAGATCAGAAAACGATGAACAATAAAACCATTATTTTAAAATTTTATACCAGGAAAATATGTTTATTTTTTAAAACTTATTTGAGAAATCAATTAAATTTGAGGACATCCGCAAATTCTCTCTCAAAATATAACAAGGACAGGTCTTCAGCTGACAAAGCCTTATGTAGATAGCTTTGTGTGTGTTGCTTTTTTTCTTTTTATTTTGTAAATTACGTTCATATCAAGCAAGACAAACAAGAGTGTTGCAAACTGGTATTGCTTTTTCTTATTCATAAATTTCCAGTTCAAAAAGGGGGCCCCGAGTGGCCGAGTGGTCTAAAGCGTTGATCGTTACGGATCACTGCCATCTCACCTCTGTCTGCGTGAGTTCGAGTCCAGGCTCGGCTAACGTGGGTATGTGAGAAAGCCTGCCAGTAGCTTCTCGTGGGTCGGTGGTTCTTCCCGGGATTTTCCAGGGTTCTTCCTCCACCATTAATACTGGCCGCCATGTATAGCCTATCTTGTGCTGAAAAATGGCGTTAAACCCTATAACAACAACAACCAGTTCAAAATGATGCAAGTTACATGTATCAACGAATGAATATATATGTGTATGTATGCATTTATGGATGCACATATGCATGCAGTGTGTGTGTGTGTGTGCGTGCGTGCGTGCGTGTGTGTGTGTGTGTGTGTGTGTGTGTGTACTCGGATTTACTACGTTGTGGACACCGATCCAAAGAATAGACCTTCGTTATGGACACATTTTACATTGTGGACACCAAAAGTTTTTGTCCACATGGTACACACCGGTAAAGTATTATTCTTATTCATGTGGATGATGGTAGTAGCAAAAGTACAAACCGACGTTGTGAACCATTTGCCGCCATTAGTGTGTATATTTCCACGTTCCCACTCAGCAGCCAGTGTGTGTGAACTCACCGCACACACACATATTGCGGTTCGCACATGTCAGTGCCATTGGATACCGCGATTGCTCTCTTCCTATTGGGTATTCTCGCCTCGCGCGTTAGCAAGAATCAAATATCTGCAGTAGCAGATGGGGAAAAATGTCTAAAGATTCAAAAAGGTAAAACTAAGTTTTTAATAACATGTATAGAATTAGCTGCAAGAGTCTCCTGTGTCTTTCAGGTTTTATAGCTGAGTGTAAATTTTGCACTAAAAAAAGGGAATAACTAACAGTGCTGTCCAGTGTTTTTCGTAAGTCTTATAACATAAAACAGTTATTATATGCATGGTCAAATAGGCGTAGATACACGATTATTGATACATTTAAGGCAATTATTCAAATTGTCGTTGTATGATAAATGTACCCACGTCGTCGCATTTAAATTTCAAGGTTGCCTTCTAGTATTTGATAGGTTGCAAATACTTTCATTTTTTTAATTAGTCTTACTCTGCAGAATTGTTTTCATTAAGTTACAAAATTCTTCACTGTATTCAGTGCTTAAAAACTCCGATAGCCCGACGCCTGAGGTCCCTCTTAATTTTAGTTCGTGGTCATCCTGTATCCAAAGTGAGGTGCCCGTCGGGCTTTTCGAAAAAAAAAGAAAACAAAAAAACAAAATAAAAAAAACAAAAAAAAAAAAAACAATTTGCCTGAGGAAACTTTGAATGCGGTGATGAAATGAGTAGATGTACGTTCAAGATGTTGACATGCATGCAATAATCTAAATTAGATTACCATTATATATATATGAGGTCTCAGAAATGCCTAAAGTTTCGAAATACAAGTTTGTATGTTTTTGTCATCAAAGAATAACGTGCGGAAATTGGGCCGTGATAGTTGCTAACTTACTCTGGAAAGAGTTAATGGTCAATCAGGTATCAAAAACACATGCCTGTGAATATGCAAGAGTTTCTTCGTCAGCGTAATTGATATCAGAACTAGGTCTAGCTACTGATGGTTTGATGAATACATTTCGCTACAACACAATACTAGAATTAACCTGGCTAAGGCGAGGTGGCATCTCAAAAAGGTATGGTCAGTCAACGTACCTCGAAAAATATCACAGGGCGAAGTCATTTTCGCTTTCTTAAGATTACATCTTTTAGGCGACTTAGTCGCCCACTTCCCCCGTTACCTTGACCCCTGTTCCATGAAACAACTTGCATTCATTCAGTTTATTTTTCTCTTGCTAATTACTTGAATGACATGAAATATCCAGGAATCATTAGTATGATGTATGGAAAGTTCATTTGATTTCACCAATTGCAAACATTGTGGTCAATGTGTCCAAATCTATTATTTTCATTCGCTGCTGGACATTGTCAGTTTGAGAGCTGAGGTAGAACCAAAATGTAGAGCTGTTATATCTGAAGGATATTTGGCAGATAGAATGAAAACTGATTGATACAAACAAAGTTATGAATACAATATTTATATTTTTATTTCTCACTGTGACTTGCTAGAAAAATGCATGTATAAACATTGTAGACAATATGTTAATAAACATAACTGACAGAATTCACACACAGGCAGATTTGTAAATTAAGAAAACATTTATTTTCAAGACAACATTTTCAATATTCGTGTATATTTTAAATCAAATCAGTATTGTATGACGCAATTGCTTACCAATCTGTGTCCCATTTCTAAGACTATTTTACATATACTTTTTGTAAGGAAATTAAAGTTAACTTTGTGTCTTTAACCTAATTTTTGAAAATGGTGATTCGCCTGTCATGTGCAGGAAAGAAATAAAAAAAATAATTGTAATAAACTCTTGTGGTAAACACGACGGTGTTATTTTCAAGCGCCAATCAGTAGCAAGTAGGAAGAAAAGATGCTTATTTGAACATGAGGCTCATCTAAGCATTCACGTCGGCAGTGTTTATTTCCCTCAGCCCCGTTGTCTAATCATTAGGCAACACCCAGGAAATTATGATCTGAAACAAAGAGACCTCATTACGTGTTCAAAGCGATTCTTGTTAATGTGATGCTAGGCATTGTCAGTACGGGAGATGAGAAGAAATAAAAATGTCGAAATATAATGTATGAAAGGGCGCTGTTAGTAGCCACATTGTACAATGAAACATAATATCATTTATGTGTTGTTTCTAATGATGTCTACAACGATAATGCGTTAATTCCGCATTTAATAAATGTCGACTAAGTGTCCACAAACAATACCCTGTGAATTTGAACATAGGGATCAACGCAAGTTGTAAAGAGGTCTAAAAGTTTGATATGATACAGAATTTGCAGAATGCCACAAGTGTAAGAAAAGAGGACACTATGCAAAATGGTGTCTGTCAAAATCAGCAGTTCGCACAACAGAATCGAGAGCGGAACCTGGATTTCAAGAGACTATTAGCACAAAGAAGGGTCAGCTGTGGATAACGCGGGTGAGATTGAACAACGCTTCACTTTTATTCAAGACTGATACAGGAGCTGATGTGACTGCAATTCCTGAGAGGGATTTACGAAAAATCGGAGACCAAAAACTAAGAAAGTCTGACCGAAAACTGTATGGACCTGGAAACTCTGAACTTAAAGTGCTGAGAAAATTTACATGTGGACTGGAATCGACCAATGCGTTTAGCGTACAAGACATATTTGTTGTAAAGGCACTCTTGCGCTGTCCCGCGATTCAGGCTCTCAAGATTATTGAACAGGTAAATATATCCTCAATAAATGCCTCAGATAAAAACTCACAAAATGCAAGAAAAATTTACGATAAATTTATAAATGTGAATAAGATTTATCGAGAGAAATTCCCAAATTTATTTAAAGGTCTAGAGAAAACAAAATGGTTCCATAACATAATTCTGGACAAAATTGCCAAACTTTATGCCTTATCTACCGCAAGAAAGGTTCCTATCCCTTTATTGAATAAAATTCAAGAGGAGTTGGATAGAATGGAAAAAAATGGGTGTTATTTCAAAAGTAGATGAGCCCACTGAGTGGTGCGTGGCAATGTTTGTCGTTCCGAAACCAAACAGTACGGTAAGAATTTGCATGGATCTAACTAAACTTAATGAATCAGTTAAAAGAGAGAACCGCTCACTACCATCAGTTGAATAATCCTTTCCAAAACTAGCAGGTGCAAAGTTTTTCGCTAAACTTGATGCAAACTCAGGTTTTGGCAGATAAACCTGTCAGACGATTCACGCCGCCTTACAACTTTCATTACTCCTTTTGGTAGGTTTCATTTTAATCTCCTTCCATTCGGAATCAGTTGAGCGCCTGACTTTTTTCAGAAAAGGATGTCAGAAACTCTGGAGAGACATGGGGGAACGCTCTGTCACATGGACGATGTTCTTGTGTTTGGGAAAACGCAGAAACAGCATGATGAAATACTAGAAATGGTCATGAAATCGATTCTAAAGGCCTGCGTGACTTTGAACTCTAAAAACGTGAATTTTCGAGACCATCCATTATGTTTCTTGGGCATGTTGTTGACGACAATGGTTGTCGACCTGATCCGGTAAAAGTCAAAGCCGTAAATGAAACGGAAACACCGAAATGCGTAACAGAGATACGTCGATTTCTCGGTATGGCAAACCAGCTTGGCAAATTTAGTTCAAATGTGGCAGAAAAATCGAAACCATTACATGAGCGTTTGAAAGGTAAAAAACTCATGGACTTGGAGTCAAGATCAAGAACAAGCTTTTAAAGATATCAAGCAAGAAATTATATATTTACCAACTTAGTACATTATAATCCAAATAGAGAAATAGTTGTATCTTCAGATGCATTTTCATTTGGACTAGGTGCTGTGCTACGGCAGAAGCACGTTAGCACTCAGAGACCGGTGGCGTTCGCATCGCGAGGTATGTCAGAAACTGAGCAACGCTATGCTCAAATAGAAAAAGAGGCCCTTGCAATCACTTGGGGATGCGAACGCTTCAGGAGCTATTTAATTGGGTCACAATTCAAACTTGAAACTGACCATAAACCATTAGTACTACTAATGAGCACAAAAGTCTTGGGAGATTTATCCCCTAGAATTCAACGCTTTAGAACGCGTTTGATGAGATTCAACTTTTGTATAGTTCATGTTGCTGGCAAAAAGCTATTAACTGCTGATGATCCATCCAGAGCACCTTTAAGTTATCACTTAGAGTGACAGAGAATTTCAGGCTGAAACTAACGCCTATATTGATTTCGTAGTTAGTAATTTGCCAGCATCAAATACTCGATTTGACTAAGCAAAGTCTGAATATCGAACTGATTCGATTTGCAAACAGTTTGTACAATTCTGTATAAAGGGGTGGTCAGAGAAATCCGCTATTGACGGAAGACTTCAATCGTACTGGGCAGATAGAGGTGAATTTACAGTTCAAAATGTTTTGGTTTTTTTTGTGAAAGGTACACGCCTGGTCGTACAGTACAGGAATCACTTCAAAAAGAAGTCCTAGAGAGAATTCACGATGGTCACCAAGGCATAGTTG
>JAECUM010092988.1:0-176652 GCA_016617855.1 Megalonaias nervosa | reverse complement strand
AGGGTAGTAGAAATATCTACCAAGGATTAATGAGAAATAAAGATGCTTATTAAATTACTTTATGAAAACTAGAGTGAAAATATTGGCTATTATGTATCCGAAATGGATACTCAGATTTTTTATTTTTTATTTGCATATGAAATGTCTTTTCTATATTCTACCAGATTTACTAATATTTTCAAGCAGGAATAGAATTCATTATCAGTTTCATAATTCAATAACCTTTGTAACAGTGATATTGAATTGCACCTATGCAGAACAGAAACACATGCTTTAGATAATTTGAGATTATACAGCATAGCTTCCACACACATATTTTATCTTCTACAATAACCTAGGAAGCTAAAACAATATTTTATGATATCCAAATGAACTTAGGCTAAGTAGAATGTCTTCCATTACTGGGGAAGTTTAATATCTTCTACATTGACTTCAAGATTGAATCTAACTCTGTAGATCTTTAGTATGACAGAAGAGTTTCACAATTCTCTGAGTCATTCAGATACCAGGCACTTTGCTTAGGTCAGGAGCAATTTCTTTTTTTTTTTCATTTCTTAATTTATATTATTTTTATGTCATACATTTTTTTTCATTGATTAATTTATGTTATTTTTTATTTCATACATATTTTTTATGAATTCCAGATTGGTGTAATAAAGCATTAGGTCTAATGATATTTGGAATTGCAAGAATGACATTTCATAGAGGTTTGTTAGACATGTCGATGGTAGAAAGTTTCTGTGGTGATGGTTGTCTTAAAAAATTGCTGTAGTAGCATGTATGCCTCATTATTTGCACCTTTACTTTCCAGAGGGGGAGTGGAGATGCACTATGGAGGGGGATGGGGTGAATGACCCCACATCAGAGCTTTTCAACAACTTCGTCAACTCCAGTACATGCAAAAATATACTCTTTTCATTCAACGCCTTATGTGAGGCTGTCGGCCTGAAACATGCAGACCACCGGTATTTTTACCGACATCTTAAGAGCCGCATCAACTCTTGGCAGGCTCAGTCGCTGTGGGTGAAGCTTGACAAGCGTGCTTCTCATAAAGAGTACCGCAAACAAGAGTCCTGTGCTAATACTAGGGTAAGGCTGCAATTTGACAAGAGTCCTGTGCTAATACTAGGGTAAGGCTGCAATTTGACAAGAGTTCTGTGCTAATACTAGTGTAAGACTGCAATTTGACAAGAGTCATGTACTAGGGTAAGGCTGCAGTTTGACAGAAGTCCTCTGCTAATACCAAGGTAAGGATGCAAATGGACAAAAGTCATGCAATAATGTAAGGGTAAGGCTACAGTTTGACAAGGCATGTGCTAATACTATGGTAAGGCTGCAGTTTGAAAAGAGTCATATACTAATACCAGCCTACCGTACGGCTGCAATCTGTGCTAATACCAAGGTAAGGCTGCAAATGGACAAAAGACATGTGATAATGTAAGGGTAGGGCTGTAGTTTGACAAGAGTCATATGCTAATACCAGGGTAAGGCTGCAATTTGATAAATGTCATATACTAGTACCAGGGTAAGGCTGCAATTTGACAAGTCATGTGCTATTACCAAGGTAAGGCTACAAATGGGCAAAAGTCATGTGATAATGTAAGGGTAAGGGTACAGTTTGACAAGGCATGTGCTAATACTATGGTATGGCTACAATTTGACAAGAGTCATATACTAGTACCAGGGTAAGGCTGCAATTTGACAAGTCATGTGCTGTTACCAAGGTAAGGCTACAAATGGACAAAAGTCATGTGATAATATAAGGGTAAGGGTACATTTTGACAAGGCATGTGCTAATACTATGGTAAGGCTACAATTTGACAAGAGTCATGGGCTAATGCTAGGGTTGTGCTGCATTTGGATAAGAGTTGTTTGGAATTTTATGTTTACATGTTTATTTCTTAGTTGTTGGACATCTTGGCAATGGTTGACCAAAGATTGGTTACACACGATCATGACATTATACTTCATGCAGCCGATGCTGTCCCTATGTGCGTTTCAGTATTCAAACTACGCAGTAGCAAGTATTAATTTTACTTTGTTTTATGGTGTTGTAACCTCTGGGTTCCCTCACGTCAAGAACAAGTCAGCAATTTTTTTGTGATAAGTCTGTGAAAACTATTTAAAAAAAATTCAAAGTCCTTGTTTATGGAAATTTTGATATGGACAAGTGTGAGAAAAAATGTGTTGTGTCATGTCATTGGCTAGGGCTGCTTTTTATCCAAAATTCGAATTTGAAACATTCAGGGAGGGTGTGATTATCATACAATATTGCTTTTATCCTAACATAAAACTTTCATAAAATTTATTAAAGTGGTGGAGGTGATAGCGGTTGTCTAATTCAAGTATGGCCTTAAGATTGAAGAAATATGGTGAATTCAGATGTTTGTCTGAGTTTGAGATTACAGTGTGTGGCATTTGATAGGGTCAAGTCAGGAAATCTTGTTTCCAGTAACCTGTGGAAACCCATTACTTTGTGAAACATCTAATAGAGATTGCTTGCTGCCAAGAATTTTGTGAAGAAAGTTTGTGTTTTTGTGGGTTTAATGCCATTTTTGAGCTCATGATAGGCTGTATATAGGAGCCAGTAGATTTGGTGGTGAAGAATATGGGAACACCCAGGTAAGAACCACCTTCTCATCATTGACTTCTTACAAACTGCATAGACTTAGATCTACTAGTGCATTATGTGATTGCGAATCTGGGTCTATGTAATTTGTAGTTGGACATGACTTGTAACCATCTGTAGATGATACATGTTTAACTCGAGCCCTGCTTTTCAGAGTTGATAAATTTCTTTCTCATTAAAATGCAAATAGCAACTTTTAGCAGCAGCTTATTTTTTTAACACAGCTCAATCTCATGAAAAGATAAGTTTTTGTTTATTCCAATTTAAACAAAAAATACTGCAAAAGTAGTTCTGGGACTGGTTTTGAGAAAGTATTAAAAAATTCTTGGTTAAAAGTGACCTTGCATGTGAATATGAATGTTTCAATTGAAAGTCCTTTCTAAGCGCTGTTTGTTTTTACTTAAAAGTAAATATGATCAAATTAGTATGCTTGTATCCCAGTACTCTGATGATATAAATATCAAAGAGAGAGGAAATGCATATCAATTTACTTTGTTGCAGGTTTTGATTATTGGTGGTGGGCCATGTGGGTTGAGGACAGCTATCGAGGTGGCATTACTGGGTGGCAAGGCAGTTGTCCTGGAGAAGCGTGACAGATTTTCACGAAATAATGTTCTTCACTTATGGCCATTTCTGATCACAGACCTAAGAAATCTTGGTGCTAAAAAATTTTTTGGTAAATTCTGTGCTGGAGCCATTGATCATATTAGTAAGTATTCCAGTACAATTAAATAGTTGTAAAATTTGGTGTATTTAGCTGTTGACAAGTCCATGGTTGATGATAAAAAACAGTAATGTGAAAGGAAATTGTGACATCAATGAAAGTATATGGCATGTAGGGAGATTTTTTTTTGTGGTTTACAACTTGTACTCAGTTAGCTGTACAGACTTTCTCTTAAAGAAAAACTGGTGTGATGTCATTAATTGTGCCAATTCTGAACAAAATTTCACTCATCAGCATACTATTTTCTTTACATATTTGATAAGAGGAATCAGTCAGTTTCAGCCTGTGTAAATTTAATGAATACTTAAATACTTATTCAGCCATTATTTTATGGCCAACTAGTGACAGGGTACATTTCCTTGACTATTCTATGTAATGGCCAGTACTTGTGCATTAGTATTCAACTAAGAATGGTGGAAGAAAATGCACAAAAACCCATAGATTTTTAAGTGGTTTTAGATTGCTTGAATCCTTAGTGATGTAAAAGAATATAAATTTTTAAAAGAGTAAAATACTCTTAACATTTGACAAGCAATTTTTCTTAAAAAGAAATATATGATAGAGGTCTAATTTCAATGGAAACCTTCCAGACAGTTGGCAGGTCACTATAAACATTTAAAATGAGAGACTCATGTGGTTGAATTAAAAATGATAAGGAAATGTAACCATTGATTCCTAATGGATAAAAGTAGCTTGAGGGAGTATGATCATGGAAAATGTAACCATTGATTTCTAATGGATAAAAGTAACTTGAGGTAGTATGACCATGGAAAATGTATCCATTGATTCTTAATGGATGAAAGTAACTTGAGGGAGTATGATCATGGAAATTTGATTCCTAATGGATGAAAGCAACTTGAGAGAGTATGATCATGGAAAATGTGACCATTCATTCCTAATGGATGAAAGTAACTTGATGGAATATGATCATGGAAAATGTAACAATTGATTCCTAATGGATGAAAGTAACTTGATGGAGTATGATCATAGAAGGTGTAACCATTGATTCCTAATGGATGAAAGTAACTTGAGGGAGTATGATCATGGAAGATGTAATATTGATTCCTAATGGACGAAAGTAACTTGAGGGAGTATGATCATGGAAGATGTAACCATTGATTCATAATAGATGAAAGTAACTTGAGGGAGTATGATCATGGAAGACATAGTAACTTGAGGGAACACCATATATACTTGCTTATAAGCTGAATCCAACATGCAACATAGAACCTGATTTGCTGGTGCATTATGTGATGGCTAATCAGTGTCTGTGTTATTTACAGTTAGACTCAATTTATAAGTGGGTATAGATAGTAATAAAAAATTAATACATAAATTTTGTCAACATTTTTTGTGGGATACAAATTAGCACAGATTTTGTGGTTTCTACAAACAGTGAATTGAAACTCACAGTGAATCAAGATGCATTTGTCAAGACAGTAGGACCCCACTTTTTCTAATCTGTGAATTTATGAGCTGAGAAATCGTTATTTTTTTGTTGTAAAATCATGAAAATCAGTAGTTACAATCTAAGTGAATTTGTAGTATACTGGCTTTTGTTAAAGACAAAAACAGGAAGTGCTTTAGGATGATACCCTAGCATGAATATATGTTGCATACAAAATACTGACTTTGTGAAGAAACATTGCAGTAATAACTGTCTGATACCCTACCATGAACTTGTGTTCCCAGTGCATATACAAACTTCATGTTAATTTGCGAGTTGATATGAACTACTTCTAATTTGTCATCCTTGTGTTTCAGGTATACGACAATTGCAGTGCATTCTGCTAAAGGTTGCCTTGATACTGGGAGTAGAAGTTCATGTGAATGTGAGTTTTGTTGACCTTGTGCAACCCACTGGGGACCACGGTAAGCATGGTACGAAGAACTTATATTATTATTATTATAGTATTTGTCGTAGTTAATTCATGTCTCAGCTGTGAAGGGCTAGACATTGGTATCACTTTTCCAGTCATCATCAACATTATGTCTGCATTTTGTGAAAGTTTTTTATCGTTTATATTAATCATTGTATTCAAATGAAACTTTGGAATAATTATAAATGCCTGAAGTTTGTGTCTGGATATCCATGTATTTCTAGTAATGCCTGCGACAGAAACATAGGCATTAGCAGTGTTAAGAAACATTAAACAGAATTGGATCAAATTTGATAGAAAGCACCATGGCATGAAGGGTTTTTAATTTGTGCAAGTGATGTTAATAAATATTGCTGCCTTTACAAGAAATGAAAAACATTGGAACAACTTTATTTTAAAAAGTGTCAGTATTGTCATGGCATATATTACTATTATTTTACCAATGATGTTTTTGTACCATCAGATATGGTTGAAGATTTTAAAAAAATAGAGAAACCTTGAAACAGTTGTTTTCCTAAAATATTGGATCAGCATTATTGGAAGGCATTCTTATAAAATGCATTCTTCTGACTCAGACATTTTGCCAGCTGCTTGCATTTAACTGTTTGTGAGATTTTTGCTTGTTTTGCAATTACAGGTGCACTAGGGCCCCATACATGCCAACCTTTATGCTTTGAATCACTGAATTATGTCTTATGCTTGCCTGCCTATGGATTATGCTTTTCCAGAACTTAAAAAATAAAAGAAAAGCAATAAAAAGTTGTTTTTGTCATTTATATTAGCATCTCTTTAATTCAACTCATCATAAAAATTTTAGAATATTTTAAAAAAGAAAGACTGCTGCATAAGAATAGCATAAGAACTAATTTGCCTATCATAAATCTACATGTACTTTCCTAATTTTCTATTTATAGCAACTGTATAATACCAGTTTCCAAGAAAACAGACCGGTTTCTTTAATTTGAAACTTTGCCTTACGGATTTATTATATTGATAGTCAAGTTAGTTAGCGGACCAGTCTGTACTTTTATAGAAAATGGCACCAGATATTGAGTGAAACAGGCTTTTATTATTTGACTTTTGGATGAAAATTCTTAGAGCAGATCGGTCTTTTTAAACTTCAAAGCATGTCTGATCAGAAAAAGGACAAATTAACACCACATTGCAGATTTTGTAAAGAAGAATATTAGAGTGATTCAATACAGCACTCTGATTGAGCTCATTGCAGAATTTGTGGAATAGGCCCCTTGAGGATTTGCACGTTTCCTAAACACTTTGATGGATTCTCATCATATTTGGCATGAACTATTAAATTCATTCTTTGATATGTTAATTTGCCCCATTTTCCTTGTGGTTTAGGTCTTAAAAAGATTTTGGTTCAAGTTTTACATCTGCTTATATTTATTAAACTCCATGATTGATTCTCTCTATATGGCATGAATTATAATGTAAGTTTGTTCCTACCTAGGATCTTGGAATCTAATATGCCTTGTTGACAATCAGTTCAAGGTCACAGTAATAGGAAATTTTTTGTTAAGGTTTTGGTTAAAGTTATTTCATTTCTTATATTTCCAAAACCCGTTGATGGATATTCTTCATAGTTTGGATGAATCATTTTAAAGCTAAGACAATTTATTTTGTGACACTGCTTGCTTGCCACGTTGACTTTGGTTTCAAGGTCACAATCATAGAAAATCTTTATGTTCTGGTTAAAGTTTTTTCATTTGCTTATATTTTCTAAACCCCAGTTGGATGCTGTTCGTACTTGGAATGAATCATTATCTAGCTGAAACAATTCATACAGCAACATGCTTCCTCAACCTATTGACCTTAGGGTCAAGGTCACATTTTTTATAGCAATGCTTTGGTCATGGGATTAACATGCAATCTCTAGCCTTATTTTGTTATTTGATATTTTCTTTGTCTTACCAAATGAATATCACAATTTTGAAAATGGTACAGTGATGTATTTTGTATCAGATGAGTGCATGAGATAAATACTTATTCTGATTTATATTTTGTTTTTCAAAGAACATGTTTTTCCAATATTACTAACAGGGTATGGATGGCGATGTCTTACTGATCCGGAGGACCATGTTGTATCAGAGTATGAGTTTGATGTGCTTATTGGAGCAGATGGCAAGAGAAATACCTTGGAAGGTTAGTTGTAAGACAGAAAAAGTCCTCAGCACTATATCACTTGTTAATTGTTCCCAACTAAATTTGGCCTGTCTTTCCATCAGTTTGTCCTTCCTTCTGTCCATTACATTTTAATTTGTGCACAGTAACTCCATTGATTATCATTATAATTTAACCAGATTTGGTACATAGCTAGAAAATGATGAGACCTTGGCTAAGTTTGATCATAAGTCTTCTATGTCATCAGAATTCTGGTCCCTAATTATCAGAATCTCAAACTTTCTTTCCCACAGAACATATTCCTTGATTATAATTTGATTTTAACTAAATTTGGTATGCAGCTTGATATTGACCTTGACTGAGTTTGATATCAGTATTCTGCATCATTTAGTGTTGTCATAGCTTCTGATTGTGAGACTCACCCACTGTAATTTTCATAAAGTAAGTTGTTTAATTTATACTGTATTTCAACCAGGTTGTTTTTCAGTATTTTAATAAAGATAAGTACCACTTAACAAACCCAGACCTATTGATAGACAAATTTTTCAAACCACATGGTATGGCTGTAACATTTGACCTGTCTTGCAAATCATTTAGGCATTATAATTTACTAAAACAAGTATTTACTTGTTGGTTATGTATTGTTTTAACAGAGCTCTTCATAAACCATCGAGTGAAATTAATTGCGAAGAAGAAAAAACATCTAATCTATGCGTGTCTTGAGCTGAGATTCCGTTACACTGATATATACCATTTTGTGTACAGACAGACTGTAAAATGTGTTTCATGTATTGAAAATGAACTGTTTCATCGTCAGAGTTTCTCATTAGCCAACTTATTCTTTTCCTGCTGTTGTGGTCCCTTACACCTGCTGATTTTGATCAGTGATTGACGGCAACAACATGGCACCAGAAGGAGAGTTGGCTTATCTCTGTGTAATGGTTTATACATACAGTATATTTATGCCTCCTGAGAGTATTAGAATAAACAACTTAGAGTTAGGGCTGAAGCTCCCTTGGTTATCAAAATACTGAACACAGCATTGGAATGTTGCTGCAGCTTAACACGTGAGGAGCTTAGAGGCCAGTTGCATTGTAATTTCAGTCAGATCAAAGCATGAAGCCACCAAAGGCAAAAGCCGACTCTGTTTCTGGTGCTGTTGTGTTTGACTGCTGGTGCATGAAACAATGAAAATTAGCCCTGTCTTCCCACCTCCTTCTGCTTCACTGATGTTAATATAAGCTAAGACAGTCACTTTCTGCTTCATTCCGTTTGAATGATTTGTAATCATATCGAAGCAATTGATAAATTAATTTTTAAAAGAAAATAGTAATTATAAATCTACACAGTTCCCGGTATGATGCTGCTGATGAAAATGAACATAACGTTCCAATTTCAAAGGAGGAATCATTAAAGGCTTTTTCACCTTCAGTGGCAGAAATTTCACATTCAGGCATGGAGAAATCAAAAACTGCTACAAAGAAATTAAGAACTAAGTAGTACAATGATGCCTGAGGACAAGACTTTCCATTGCACCAAAGAGTTTGAAAGAAAAACAATTATTTTATACAGTTTGCAAAAAAGCAAAGAAAAGAAATGGATTTGCAAAAGGATTTAAAAATTGTATATGATCGGTGCAGGTTGACCATCAAAATAGTTCTAGCCACATAAGTACAGTTGGCATCCATTAACAGCAGAAAAGAAGGGTTGCTGTTGTGGAAAACATTAAGAGCAAGACAACTACTTTAGAACCACAAATGAGGGCTGTACTTGGCTAGCTCTGGAAGATGTTGCAGCTACAGAGTTTCCTGGTTTAATGAAACTATGGAAAGATTGTGGATGCCAATTTCTTGAAAAAGAAAAGACATATTCCTACCAAGACACAGTAGAAGAATGGAAATCACCCTTGCCAAAGCTACCATGGAAGAAATTGATAAACCAACACTGAAAGTCCCTATGTAAGTATAATCATTGGTAAAACCATGAATGTGATGATAGAAAAAAAAATCTGATTGTCTGTCTGCATGTGATTTATGATGGAAACCTAAAACAGTGTTTATTGGAAATTTTACTGTTATCAGTGGAAAAGTCGAAGCAATTTACAATGTTTGTGAAGTATTGACAGACATACATATTCCAGTGAAAAAAGTTACTGGACTCTTGTCCAGTGGAACAAGTGTCATGAATGGGAGACATACAAGCATGGGGGTACATTTACATAAAGACAAACTTTTCTCGATACACATTCACTGTGCAGCTCATTGTGTAACACTCAAGATGCAGCTAAAGCTGTACAAAATTGCAGATTACAAGAACACAGCCAACGAAGCCTTCAAGTTTTATCAGTATTCAATAACAAGAAACCAATGCTTAAAGGAACTGCATAATATTTTGAGTAATGAAGAATTTTTAAGACTTAAGTAACCTTGTTCTGTAAGATGGTTACCTCTTGGAAGAGCTGTTGAATCTCTGAATGAAATATGGTCAGCTGTTGTGCTGGAACTTAAAGAAGAAGCCAGTGACTGAACAATACTATTACCAAAGGACTTGTGCAAAAAATACAAATGTTGTCTTTCATTACGATCACCAACATGGTAACTGACATTTTGGCAGTCATAAACAGACTGAATCTAGTTTTCAAAGTAGTCTGTCAATTTGAGTATCATAGAGTCAGTGGTTAGTTCCACAATCCTTGAACTGGGCAATCTTGGTCTGTCAGAAGGCCAGTTCAGAGCTCCAATCATGACTGGTGGATAATACATGGACATCAAAATGACATCCGACACCCAAGTCACTATCCTTGGTCATAAGTGAATGAGAACAGAATTTATTCAAAGTCTCACTGGCAGCCTTTTAGCACATTTCCCAGAAAAAGGCATAGACATCATTTCCAATATCAATGCTGTGTTTAATGCTTAACATTTCTCAGATGGAGTGGATGCATTGCGTGATTACAGCAGTGATGCTCTTACATGAGTTGCAGACAGTTTTCGACAGCAAAAGATGTTGGTGAGCAGGTAGGTAAAACCTGCAGTGCTTAATGAAGCCGAACTAAAAAATTAATTTCATGAGATAAAAATAACCTTCAAAAAAAAGGGACATGGCCAGCTGAACTTCTCATTCTTTTTGCAGGACATTTATAAGAGACTATTGTGAGATCTTTCTGCAGTTTACAAAGAATGCAGTTTGGATTAGCTTTTCCAGTAACCACTGTACCAGCTGAGCATGATTTTAGAGTACAGAATTAAATAACACTTTTGGAAGAAGTTGTTTGAAGGAAGTAAGAGTGACTAGACTGATGCTATTAGCAACAGAAACTTCAGACTTTGTCCAATTCCAATTTCATTGGGTAGTTACAATTTTCAGTTCAGTAAATCAGCATTGACACTTAATCAATAACAATCAGACTTGAAGACCCACACTGACATACATGCTTGAATATTTTTATTTTTTCCTTAAAACAAATTAATAGCCACATGTTTGTTTGCTGAGGGATTGGCTTGGTTTGGATTTTCCCTTTTTCTTTTTTTAGATGACCGTAAGTCATGTGATCTATAAACAATGCTGAAGTTGGAGGCTTTCACTCACACCAAGTCACTAAAACTAAACTTTATGTATGGTGCATGTAAAAATCATAACTATTTACTTTATAAGTGAACAGTCAACCAAAGTTGTTAATTTTGTGTGGATTAAGCTGTTGATGGGCAATCACGATATTGGAATGGTATTACACTGTTGTTGTGGTATTGACTTCTGATGCTAACCATTATCAGTGCAGCTCCTGTAAAGGTCAGAATCTCTTTTTGTGGCATTTTCATTCTCTAAAGTAACATGATTTCTCCACTTTATGCAAATGATAAACCATGCATTGATGAGATTGATTAATTAGCATTTGTACTGGTAACATTTGGCCTCGTACCAGTTTTTCCATCCTTCCCAGTATGAGGTACCATGGCACAACCCTAGCAGAAACACAGCAGGGGAGATAACTATTTAATCTGTATTTTTGAGAACTGTCTACTTTTATTCAAAAGGATTCAGACTGGCGGTGGTCATTATTTCTTTGACTTGCTCAATTTATGGGTAAACAAACAAAATCTCAGAAAACATTAAATTATTAAACTGAAAATTATATTGATGAAGCTTCATATATTTTTATGAGATGTCTTTAGAAAGAAGTTATCAATTGATGATTTGAAATCTGATTTTAAGGATTTTTTTCTTACTAGATCACATGTTTGGTAAGCATTATTCTTTTACACATGGACAAATATGAATGTTAGAGTCATAAATACGCTATTTTCTCTCTATACTCTCTTAACCTAACTTAACATTACTGATTAATAAAAGCTATTCAAAATGCACTTAACTGAAACATGCATTTGCATTTCAGACTTTTTTTTCAGAAGGTTTTGAATGTAAGAAACTTTAAAAGTTTTAAAAAGAAAATAGTTACTTTTCAATGCATTGTATTTCTTTGGTTATAATGTACATGTTTTTGTTCATACATGTATTAACCCTTTACTGCACAATCATGCTGTTTGACACCAACCCTTTACTGCATAATGACACTTTTCATGACATCCAATTAAGATACCCAGTACTACCAAAATAAACTCTTTGTACGTGTAACTATAACTTATACGACCGAGATAATGAATCTAGAAATAAATATGAAGCAAATTATTTGTTTTTTCAAAGGATTAAAGTAGCTGCACAATTCAGACTACACTCATCCATTATATATAACTGTGTCCATCATTTGAAACATGTGCTCTGCATGTCACAATTACGACATAAAGTAATTTTAAATTTTGAATAGTAAAGTTGAAAGATTTTTCATAATATAAATGGTAATATGCCATTCTTTGAACTCATCCAGTTTATTGTTGTCAAGGTTTCACAAAAAAGGAGGAATGTTAGAGCAAACTTCAAACCTTAGAATGAGACGATATGCTAAAAATAAGTTACTACTGTGTGTTCACTTAAGTTCACATCTGTCATTTCTGCAAAAAGGTATGACCAAGAAGCATTGATTTCTCGAGAATATGGATTTTCAGTTTTTGAGAAAAACATTTACTTGCTAATTGTAATGCGAATTAGCACAAAAAATACACAAATGAAGTCCTCAAACAAGGAAAAGCCATTAGTCACATGGTACGATAAATTCTGCTCAACTCCACCAATTGATAGTGCATGTTTATCACTGAAATGTAAGATTTACACAGAGTTAAACACGTTTCAATACTTTAAATCTTTATTTAATGTCACATTTTTTACAAGTCATTTCATAATTTGTTGAATTTCACATGAAAGTCAATGCACAACAGGGATTTGAAATCCATTAAAATCATTAAATGTACTAAATATTGCACATCAATGCTGATTTCATGCTTGTTTGCCCCCCACCCCTGGATTTTGAAACATCTGGTAGAACCTTTGTTTTTATTTTAGCAATTTAATTACTGCTCACAAGAACACATTTCAGGTTACTTCTGCATCAATAATAAGAGGGTGGGATGGTGGGTTTTACAATTGTAAATATTTGTTTAAAGACAGAGGTGTTGGACATAAAGTTATGCACTTTTTTGTCATTCTTTTCAGTGGTGTGATGAGTTTTTAAAAAAACAGTGATGCAGTTACAAAGTTTATAAGTCCAAATATGTTAACATGTTCCACATTTTTTGGCTGTCATTATTTCAGAGACATACATTCCTTGTACCACTTACAGTCTCCAATTAAGATATTCTTCCTGATAATGTTCATCTTGAATGAAAATTATTTACAGATGTATCTTTAATAATGATATTCATCATCTTTTGTTTTATTTTCTGATAATACAGTGTTTGATGATTGCTAGTGAGCAAAGCATCTAATATGCTAGATTAATCATATGGTAATTACATGTCTTAATTTTCTTCTTAATCCACAAAATGACATTGTTTGCTCATTTCATTACTTCTGAGTAGTGTGATTCAGAGATTGATCTTTGGGACTATTTCATTGTTTATGAAGACATGTTCAAAAATTCATATTTTTTCAATAATCCTTCATGATTTGATATCTTTGGCACTAAATACTCAAACAAGATATAAATAAAGGGAGACTACAGTACTTGCCTCTCATGCCCTCCCATCTGTCTATAGAACCTCCCTCCCCCATTGTCCACGTCACTGAAAAAAACCTACTTAAAACTGTACTATATTCTATTAATTTCATATCTTACAGCTTATGTTTTATTTAATATAGAATACTTTGTAAGTGGAAGCTTCTTTGTTCTTTATTTTTAAAAGGACATCCTAAATATTGTGACCAAAAGTGTGTTCTATGTTGAAAAATACATATTCCAGAATGCCCATTTTGTTAAGTTCAAAAAATTACCCCTTTGACCCAAAATGTGTCACTTACGAACAAGGTTCCACTCTTGCATCCCCACAAGAAAATTTGATTTATGAATAAACAATAGAGTTAAAAGAGGAGCACACTTTGATTTTGTATGTAAACTTGAAGCATTCACCATAAAATCTGCTTACGTTCATGATGCAAACTAGTAAATCCATGAATATATACAGTAATTCATACTTGTATAAAGATTGCAACAACAGGAAAATTCATGTAATACATTTGAAAGCTGATCTTCTTGATTTAAAAAAAAAATTCTTATCTTTGGATATAATAGCATGGTTCATCATCAGTGGTCATTGTGGTATATTCCTTTTATCAGGATATAAATAATGCAGTAAAAAGTGCATGCATATGTATGTATACAAATAAATAAGCATGACGAATTGTTTGTCATTCATCAGCTTTCTTTCAACTTCTGAACTTGAACACAGGCATTCATATTTTGGAGTTGTGGTATAAACACAGCATTAATATCTTAAGTTAATATTACCACTTCAGTTTTTATTGTTACCATAGTAACCAAGCTGTTTGGTATACATTTCAGCAAATTCAGTGTTAGACCAAAGTACTTTATTATATTTGACCATGTGAGTACATTCAGGAGAAATATAACACATAATATACAGTCAAAACCTTATTATCTTTAAGTGTTCAATTTTAACACTTCACTGGAAATAAAATACCTGTTTTGCCAGTATTTGGTGGAACTTGGAGAATCCAGGTCAAATAAAATTAGAAAATCTCAATCATAACTTGAAAAATTCAAAGCATGACTGATCTGGCAAGAAGAGTAGTAAGCTTAAAGGAAATGAATACTGAAAAATATGTAATTTTGTCATGAAATGTTCACATTCTATGCTGGATTTGATTGCCAAGGCAACCAAAAATTTCATCCCTTGCATGCTGAACTAAAGTATACCCAATACACATCCAGTGTCCATTACAAATTTCCTACTATAAAGAATATTATTATTGCACAAGAAGTAAACTCAGAAGGGATGCCAACATGAGTTAATGGATAAATCCTATGCAAATCAGGCAGTTCATCCTCCAGACTGATGTGCAGTAAAGGGTTAATGGAAAAGCGATACCAAACACTTTTTTGACAGGTGCTCAGTATCAACTGTTTATTAAGGTTTTGGTTAAAGTTTTTCATTTGCTTATATTTTTTAAAGTCTTAAATGAATTTATATTATACTTTGGATAAATCATTCTTTAAAAAAATGCAATTTCATTCTGCTTCACACTTAGTAGCTCATTTGACCTTGAAGTTATGGTTACAGTCTAACGAGATTTGCATTAAGTTTTTGTTTGCTTATATTTCCTGAACCATTTAATGGATTCTATTTATACTTGAGATGAATTACTATGAAGCAAAGACAATTCATTCAGCAACACTTTTGCTCATCCTTTTGACCTTATGGTCAAGGTCACAGCCATTGAAGATTTATTGTACAATTTTAAATTTGTTTTGTTTATTGTTTCCTTAACCCATTTATGGATTCAGCTAGTACTTGTGATGTCTCATTATAGACAAAGATATTTTTGTTGTGCAACACTTAACTAATCGTTATGATCTTGAGATCAAGGTTTAAAGGTTACCAAAATGGGGGGGGGGGCAGACCTAGTTTTAATCACTCTTTAAATTGTCATACTAGTTACAGCTGATTTTTAATTTTATTGATCATAGACTAGAAGAGCTTATGGAATGGTCTGTTGTCCATCATATGTCATCTGTCATTAGCAAATGTTTATTATCACTTCTCCTCTTAAATTACTTGGAGGATTTCCATGAAACTTTACACGCAATTTCATCCCACGGTCGCTTTATCCTAAATGAAAAAGTTGCTGCTTGCAAATACATTATGGCCATGATGGTGGCCTTCTTGAAAATCTTGTTATTGCTATTCCTCCTGGATGGATGGTCATAACAAGATTGGGATTTCTGTAAAATACTTCATATGATGTCTAGTTGATCCTAAAATGAAAATGGAGCTGATCTGATGTCCAAAATGTCCAATTGTAATTTTCAGTACTCAGCTTAGCATTGCTTACTTTTTTGCATTAAAGCATCAGCAATTGTTTTGTGATGTTACCTCAGTAAGGTGACTTCTAACTGTTGACATGTTAATGTAGACTTAGTCCTTGCATTACCCTTGTTTTTACATATAGGTACATAGATGTTTTTGAATAAATCTTCTTTTCAGCGTTCTTTTAGAGCAATGTCTTAAGATGTGGATAGGTGTGGTCACAGGAAATCCCTTTGGAATACACCCCACTTGCCTATCTTGTACTGTACCTGCTGTGAGGGAACAGATGGTTGTTCTTTTTGTGACCTATAGTTGGATGTGGTCTGGGATCTTGCAGAACATAGATGTACCTATCAATGGAGGAAGAAAATTCCTTCCTTGTCTTCCATAGAATTTTCAGGGATTTTGTCCCCTCGAGTCTCCGAAAAGGATTACCAAAGTCTCTTTGGGTTAGTGGACCCATCCCAGGGAGGTTACAAATGTGTGGAAAGTGAGTTGCACCCTCCTGTTAGGGAGGAGGAGACCCTCCAAATTGTATGAGGGCAGAGACTGAGTCACTCTTTCCCCTGATGGAGGATCAATAATCAATGGCCACCCCCTTGAAGGAGGAGCAGCATCTTCTTCTTGCCCACAGATCAGTGTGGGCTGAAAGCAAGTTACACTCCCTCAACCCCTAAAAGGGGCAGCAGCATTCTTTCAGTACTCGGGGGCCCATTGTTGACAATGGGATTGTGCCATCTAATAAGGGTAATGCTCAGATTTAAGTTGATGAGATCTGGGAAAGGGTCTTTCTGCAGATCTGAGTTGCCCAACTGATCTAGTTACCAGTCACTGGGAATCAGCTTACAGATGTTGGATTAGGGAAGTGGATCAGATCAGAATCACCCTTTCCCATCAATCTCTCTAAATCTCTATGGCATTTAAATGATTAGTTCTTTCCCAGGATGCATTCATGGACTTCTGGATCTTGGCCACATGGTAGAGAGGTCAGTGATATAGGACATGGACCTACATCTTCTGCAAATATGGGTATGTAAGTAAGCTTGCTAGTAAATTCCCATGTGTCTTACTGTGGTATTCATAGGTTATTCCTCCACCAGTTGTACCAAATGCCATGTATAGCCTATTGTGTGTTGGGAAATGGCATTAAACCCACAACAGCAAAATCTTATCAAGTTGGGTCAGTATAAAGGGAGGGTGTCAGGCCTTCTTCCCCCAAATGCTCTAGATGGGTCGAGTGTTGTTTTTACCCACCTGCTGAGTCTGCTTCTAAGGACAGTCATTTAGAAGAGTGGGAAGAGTAACCAGTTCAAGTTCCTCCTTCTGATGTTTTCCCAACAATATAGAAACACTTGGTTGCATACACCTGCCTCCCAGGAGAGAGAGGGATGAAGATGTCCTTTCTGTCCCAGCCTCCTCTCACCTGTCAGTAAAAGCAGCAGGGGAGGAAGAATGCTGGTCTTTCAAGAAGGTAGTAAAGCAACCTGCCTTGTGACCTGTGACCCAAATCTTGAAGTTCTGGTGACTTTCTGAGGCAAATTCTTGACCAGATCTCTTGTTGCTTCCTCACTCGGTTATAATTAAGTAGCTGTCCCAGAGGTTTGGCAAGGGCCAAGACTTTGCTAGACAACGTAAGTGGTGATCTGTCCCCTCTGTGTTGTGACCATTGGTAGCTGCATCTAGATATAAGGTTTGTAACCCTTCTGGCCCACAAGACTGCCCATCTTTAATGCTGAAGCAGCTCAAGTGGGCATTTCTACTAGGATCTGGATTTGTCTTCAAAGGAAAACTCCGGGAATATTTTAGAACAAAAGGTTAGGTCTTTAGTAACCATAGCTTCTCTGGCCAACCTCTTTTTAGTAGCCTTGTTCAGCCTGCTGAAAGAGGAAACTCTGTCATCAATTTTGCTTCATCGTTCATTGGAAGTAGTGGCAAAATCATTTAGGTATGTGTTATCCTTGTCCATAGCCTTGTCAACAGAGCATCTCCACCTCAGCAAGGATTTTGATCTGGACACATCCAAGGTCTTCTCTAGGGCTCAGTAAGAACTGTCTGAGGGCTCTACACACTCCAAAGCAGAGTTTTTTTCAAAGGGCTTATCCCTTTCGTGGCTTCTTAGGATTTGAGAGACAAACAGTGGTGGTCACTCACTTTCACTCCTGGCCTTTCGAAATTGGCCAAAAAACAAAATCATCCTGACTGTGTACAGGGTCCATTGGCTAAATTCTTTAAAGCTATGCAACACCAATCAAATTAAGAACCTCATTTCAGAGTTCTCCTACAGCAGTTGGGCCCTAAAAAGGATGCACTGAAGAGTCTCAGGGAGAGAGTTTGCAAGCCCTTCCCCATTTCTTAATGGCAAGGGTGGAGAGCCCTAAGGACTTTCTCTCCTGCAGTGTGTACCTCTTCTGTTGGTTCCCATATGTACTACACTAAGCCTTTTTTCAAGGCTTGGTCTTTGATAACGGTCAATGACTAGGTCCTTTTTTATCATAAAAGATGGCTACTGGATTTTGTTTTGGGATCTCCCTCCTTTAGTAAGGCCCCGCATTTTCTTTCCCCATTTAAATCTTATACAAAGGAAGAGATTCACTACCATCTTCAGAAAGTTACAGTAGAGAGGGTGTTAAATTACCAATTTCTAGCCACCTATTTCCAGAGTTTTCTGGTTCACAAGAAAGTGGGAATGACCCTTTTCCTCCCTAAATAGATCAAGTTGCACAATAGAAGCAGGTAAGTATTACATCATTAAAATTAGATTTACCCCCTCAATCATTAAAGTTAGTTCCCCCCCAACTCACACATATTGCAGAAGAATATCAGAGATGGTTGCAACATTCAACAGTTAAAAGGAAGAAATGTCTTATCTTGAATTCCTGGAAATTCTTTTTGCCTAAGAGAGAGTCCTTCCTTTCGAGGAACTTTTGTTTTATTTAATGTATCTGTGGTTGCAATTATGTTAGTGTATGAACATGTGTGAGTGTGTGTTGGTGTGGATTTGGCAGTGCTTTAAGTGTACTAGTTATTTATTATTGGAAAGTACATCAAATACTCTAGTAAAAACATTTTATTTTATTCAAATTTGAATTTCCAATCATTTTCTATAGGTTTATATGAGTAGATAATTTTATTATTCTAATTTTATGACATCCCTGGGGTTTGTGGATAGAACCCTTTTGTGACCTCAGACACACTTTTCAAATCTCACAACTGCCTAACATTGTTTGGGAGGTTGGCAGGTGTGAGGTTGTCCTCTGCTATCATGACACTTCCAACAGCTTGAATCAATATTGTTTGCCTTGCCAATGGGTGAGGCATTATGTACTACAAAAGTGTATCACATATCAGTATTGTATTATGAATAAAAGTCACTTTTAAATTTTACGAGTGTATGTATGGGCATGTGCAAACTTCATTATATGCAGTGCTTTTGTCCTTATATTAATGTACAAGCATAGTTTATTGGTTTCCAAAACAGACATTTAGACATGAAATATCTGATTGCTGGACAATATCAACTGGCTGCCTAACAAGAAATATCCCATGATGCAGTCCCAAATGCTTACTTCAAAACTTGTATGTTAGAAAACCCTATGATGTTCCTTGATTTTCAAAAATACTGATAATATTCAGATGTTTAATGATTCAAAACTGGTTGCCCAGTTGGACGTTGATTGTAAATCACATGATTACCCACATGGAATCCTGGCTGTCTAGGCTACTTGCGGAAGAGGAATATAATGCCTTGATCTGTGTAGAGCAACGTGGTCATCATTTAAAGATGGTCATTTTGATCAGTGTTACACTCCATTACTGCTCAATGAAGTTATCGTCCTTGTTGATTTAAAGTTGTATATATTGTTACGTGTAGGCTCGTACAAAAGTAACAATAGAAAAGAGTGAAGCCAACAAGCTTTGTAAATTTTACAAAAATGATTTATTTCCCTAGAAAACAATGTAAAAATTGGAAATAGGACTTACGGTTTGTGAATATAATCCAAAATATAATCCTAGGATTGAAAAATATAAGTCCTATCACTAAACAGTTCTAATTGAATCCAGGTTTGAATCTCGATGAAATTCCAATATGGAGGCGATGACGTCGGATGAGGTCATTGTACTTATTGCAACAGATCCTCGTTGAATCACAGTTTATGTTTCCATTCAGAATTCCAGAATAAATTTCCACTGAATTTCTTTGTCCCAGAACCTTTTATGAAAAAAGTACACTTGTTCAGTTTTCTAGAGAATAAATTATTAAATTCCAAAAAATAGATGAACTTCAGAACAAGCTGGCAACAACAATAAAACAACTTGAGCTCTCAGGTGTAGGAATACGGCTGAATAAATTTAATACCAATTGGCTGTTTTAAGCCTCGATTTTAGATCACATGGTGGCTCACGTAACAGATTATGTGACCACTAATTTGAACATCGCATTAAATAAAATGATAATTTGCATGCACACCTTAAAAGACTTAGCGAATCTTACTATAAGATTCAATAAAAAAAGTTGTTTACAAATTAGAGCCACCATGCAAGCAAAAAATGACCTTGGCAATAGCCAATCGTTTTATCTTGATGTTTACAAGATCTATGAACCAGGGTGAGCTAAAAATAGTGCTTAAGCAACGGTTACATTCTAGTCAGGTCAAGTGAATTTTCCGAAAAGAGATTCAAATCCAATGAAAATTATCATTACAATAAAATGTAATGAAACAAGTAAAAAAATAATGTAAAACTAACACACAAGTAATTAAATTACATATATGTAACAGTATACCAACCTCGTACGTTGTGTATGATTACCTTTTGAGTGCAGTTACTAAGCCTCATAGTTTTTAACATTGTTTTGATTCTTTTTAGATTTTATGCCTAAATCGTAGCACACTTGATCAGAAATGAAATGCAGTGATTTAGAATAAACGATCAGCATTTTTAGACTGATATATTTTTAAACAATTTTTTTATAATTAAGTTCCAAGGTGTCCTTTTATTTGAACTAATTGTTCCAATTTAATGAGCTCTGCATCCACAGGTCTTAAAAAATGTAGGAAAACTCCTGATCTGTTTCGGTGCAAAGTAAGGACTCTTGTTCCATGGGGATCACAAAGTAGTGTCAGAAACTAATCCCACAGTGCTACTTCTGAAATTGGGTGGAATTTAACTGTCCAGCAGTATGATATAATATCATATATTTTGAAGTAACCAAGCTTGCCTACCATGATGTGCAAGACACGTGATGTAAGTTTAAGATAGTACAGTCAGACAGATATGTGAAGGACAGTACAATTATGGGGCCGTAATTACTCTTTTAAATTGGCATCTTTAATATACAGGACTGTCACTGGGCCATAATTACCCTTTTAAAAAGGTGTCCTTTACATACAGGACTGACACTTTGGTGTATTTCATCCAGTTTATATACTTTGTACTATATATATGTGTATTTCGTAATATACAATTCTGAAAGTATTTTTACACTGACAGACTTTTTAATAAAAATATATCAGACAAGTTTATCATGTTGAACAATTTTAGGTTATAATTGTTAAAAGAATTATTTTCATGTTAATGATTCTTCTTTAAATTTACCAAGAAATCTTTTATTAGCAGTCGTCTTTTAATATATTTGTAAAAAAATATATTTGAAAATTATAATTTTAGTCAGAGAATTTTATGTTACATGATTAAAATACCTTCTTGTAATGATCGCTCTGTTGGCCTGAATGGTTAGAGTGGCCACCTCGGATGCAGGAGTTCGTGGATTTGAACCCTGTCCGAGTCGTACCAAAGACTTATGAAAATGGTGCTAGCAGCTGCCTCAATAGGCGCTCATTAAGAAGTTATTGTTAGAACTGGTGGCCTGATGTCAGGATAATGTGACGACTGAGTGGGACATGATGCTATATGTCTGCAGCATGATGCCCCAGTGCTAGACATCACTACCAAGGCTCACAAAAGCTGGGCATTATTCAGCTCATTTCATAAATTCAATATTAAATCGTTACCCGTTTGAGATCCTCTGTATATGAAATGATTTACTATCTAGTACTCATAAGGCAGTGGCTACTCAAAGTGTCATAAGAATATAATGATAACAATATTAAATAATAAACAAACCTTGATATTCCTCAGGAATAGGATTTGTCTTATCATTATTTCAGCACAATATGGGAACTGACTTATTTCATTAAATGACAAATTGAGTGTTTGATTATGACCATCCAAGAAGTCAGATTACTGAGGTTGTATTGTCTCATATTTCACTGTATAGTACACTCTGAAATAGACAGTGCATTACTGTTATCCAAAACTGTAAATCAGGTCTAGAGAAGTGGTTCAATAGTAATGTTTGGGATGTGAAATTCATGCTGGCCAAGGAGATTTCTGACCAAATTGGAATGACAACATTCAATAGTTTGTATTCTATGCAAAGTCTCAAGATGTCCAACATAATTGCAAAACCCCAAACAATGATAGTCCTATATTGATAACTTGTGCACAATATCAGGCAACATTTTCTGACAGAAAAGGCAAGAAAAGCTGTAGAAGTAGAAATGAAGATAGATTGGAATGATGTCATTTTCGTAAGAAGGGAACTCTTTGTGAAAGGTCACTGATTGTTTTACAATGATGCATAGATCTTAATTGCTGGCCTCAGCATGCAGATGATTTAATTGTTAAATGAGTTTAATAATTTCATTTGAAATTAACACAGATGTAAGGTTCTGTTAATAACATGAACAATATTGATTTTATTTGACAACACTGCAGAATGGTATAGTGAAATGACTGAAATATTCTTGAATTTCTGTTATTGCCATACATGATGTTATGATTCATTTGATTCTGTCATTTGTGTTACTATATATTAAATGTATAGAAATTTTAATATTGGTAATTAACCTTTATAACACAGTAGTCAGTATATTAACCTAAAAATACACTACTCATGTGATAAATTAACATGGCAATAATGTACAACTTGATTAAACCTTTTTTCAGCACATTTTGCATTACCCTGGCATGAAATTTGTTTCTCTCTCTCCACCTTTCTGTCTTTACAAGAAGTATACAGTAAACATATCTTGGAAGACCACTGCTACAAGTCCACTGGTCTTGTGAGGCATGGTCCCAGTTTCACAAAGTTGTTCAATTTTATGTTGTCAAATTGAGATTTTGCATTATCTTGTTTATGGTATTTCTAACCATAATGGGATTTTGTGAGTGGTATCTCATCTGTAATACAAGGTATGAAAGATAAATCTTGGATTGTAACACTGATGTAACACAGGGGATGAAAAGTAACTCCGATTGTAAATCTGATGTATTGCATTGGATGAAAAATAAATCTTTGATTCTAACACTGATTTAATACGAGGAATGATAAATAACTGATTCTAACACTGATGTAATACAAGGGATGATAAATAACTTTGATTGTAATTGATATAATACAAGGGATGATAAATAACTTTGATTGTAACTGATGTAATACAAGGAGTGATAAATAACTTTGTAACTGATGTAATACAAAAGCATGAAAAATAACTCTTTGATTGTAACTCACGTAATACAAGGAATGATAAATAAATCTTTGATTCTAACACTAATGTAATACAAGGAATGATAAATAACTTGGATTGTAACTGATGTAATACAAGGGATGAAAAATAACTCTTTGATAATAACACTGATGTAATACAAAGGATGAAGAATAACTCTTTGCAACACATATAATCCAAATATTAAAAATAACTATTTGATTGTAACTGATGTACACTGATGTAATACAAGGATTAAAAATGACTCTTTGATTGTAAAATTATACACATAACTATTTGATTTAAAATTTTACACTGATGTAATACAAGGAATGAAAAAACAGTTGTTTGATTGTAAAATTGTGCACTGAGTACTCCAATTATTCTTGGAAAAATGAGTTAAAGAATTCATCTAATTTGAAGAGGTTTTAAAGATTTCCCCAGTTCTTCATTAGAGATATTAAAACTAATTTCAGGAAATGCTGCTTATTATGACTGACTGTCTTTTAATGCCAGCTTAGTGTTCAGTGGAACACTTAATTTCAAATCATATAGTGAGACAGATATTCAAAATTTTTTATCTCAGGAATAAAATTCAGAACATTTAGTGAAACTGAGACCTGCTGCATTGATTTATTGGTTATATAATGTTATGGCCTGTCATTAGAGTCAACCTTTCTTGAGAGACCAGATTCTTAATGTATGGATTTATTGATTATATAATTTTATGACCTGTCTTGAGAGTCAGTCTGCCTTGAGAGACCAGATTCCTAATGCATGGATTTACCTGTTGTATAATATTATGACCTGTCATTAGAGTCAACCTGTCTTGAGAGACCAGATTCTTAATGCATGGATATATTTTTTATACAGTGTTATGACCTCATGAGATGCCACCTGTCTTGAAAGATTAGAGTCTTGATGCTCGAATGCATTGATTATATAGTGTTATGACCTGTCCTGAGAGCCATCCTGTCTTGAGAGACCCAATTCTTAATGCATGGATTTATTGAATATATAGGGATATGACCTGTCTCAAGACACCACCTGTCATGAAAGACTAGATTCTCAAGATCAGATGCATTGGTTATATAGTGTTATAACCAGGCATGAGACCCAAACAGATTCTCATTGCATTGATTGATTGATTGATTAAACATGTGTAGAGTTATAACCAGTCATGAGACCCAATCAGATTCTCATTGCATTGATTGATTGATTGATTGATTGATTGATTGATTGATTATACATGTGTAGTGTTATAACCAGTCATGAGACCCAATCAGATTCTTATTGCATTGATTGATTGATTAATTGATTATACATGTATAGTGTTATAACCAGACATGAGACCCAAACAGATTCTCATTGCATTGATTGATTGATTGATTAAACATGCGTAGAGTTATAACCAGGCATGAGACCCAAACAGATTCTCATTGCATTGATTGATTGATTGATTATACATGTATAGTGTTATAACCAGTCATGAGACCCAAACAGATTCTCATTGCATTGATTGATTGATTGATTGATTGATTATACATGTGTAATGTTATAACCAGTCATGAGACCCAAACAGATTCTTATTGCATTGATTGATTGATTAATTGATTATACATGTATAGTGTTATAACCAGTCATGAGACCCAAACAGATTCTCATTGCATTGATTAATGGATTGATTATTCATGTATAGTGTTACGACCAGTCATGAGACCCAAACAGATTCTCATTGCATTGATTGATTGATTGATTATACATGTATAGTGTTATAGCCAGTCCTGAGACCCAAACAGATTCTCATTGCATTGATTGATTGATTATACATGTATAGTGTTATAACCAGTCATGAGACCCAAACAGATTCTCATTGCATTGATTGATTGATTTATGCATGTGTAGTGTTATGACCAGTCATGAGACCCAACCTGTCTAGACAAAGCTATAATTGTTTGGCAGAAGATGGGTTCTGCTGTATAAGATTCTTCTGGCCTTAAAATTTAACATTGGGATACTAACACCTGTCACAGTTATGGCTATGGAATAGTTATTTCATTTTATGAAGTATTGAAAAATATGTAAATAACATTTTTTATAGACTAATATCAAGATGATGAAGATGATAAATCTTAGTGTACAATAGAATGTCAGGTCATCTTGTTTATCTAGTTCAGTATATTCATAGCATCACCATTAGGAGAAATACGCTTCCTGCATTATTATTTTTATGGACTGACACAAATTCAGAGTATGACCTTTAATTTCTTTAAAATTAAAAATGCATTGATAGGTTTTACACTATATGGATGTGACTGTTTTGATAGAGGAGTTGGATTCGATTTCTGCAGGGTCAGTTCTAGAACTGAAAATTAAGGGGATATTTACTTCTCCATTTCAGAAGAAGAGGGTGGAGGTGGGAGTTTTTTTAAATGGAGGAGGAATTGAATGTGGAAATGATATAGGGCTTGTATAGATAATGCATGATTTTTTGCACTGTTGAATTTTCAGCATGATGTTTTAGAAATAAATACGAATCTCATAATTACACAATGTGGAATAGACCTATTTTTTTCTGGTTAATTATTCTTTTCCTATTCTTTTTTGACAGGTTTCACAAGGAAAGAGTTTAGAGGAAAGCTGGCTATTGCCATTACTGCCAACTTTATTAATCGTAATACTCAACAAGAGGCACGTGTGGAGGAGATTTCTGGAGTAGCTTTTATTTTCAATCAGAAATTTTTCAAAGACTTGTATGAAAAGACTGGTATAGATCTGGAAAACATTGTCTATTACAAAGATGAGACTCATTATTTTGTTATGACAGCCAAAAAGACCAGCCTCCAGGACAAAGGTGTTCTTATGATGGTAAATATGATTTGATTACTAGTCTGAATGTTGTTTATTGATTTATTGATTGGTGGATGGATGGGATATACATTAATTTTGGTCTGTTTATTTTGTTGGGGTTTTTTTAATACAAAGAAAAGAAGTGAAATTATATTGTTTTCCCTTCTACCCCAATCTCCACTTGCGTGGGGTAAATTTTTCACTTTTTACCAACTATTAATCATAAAATCTTTGTTTGCAGTGTAGCAAAAAACATATCCTAGACTTGAATATCTATGAAAATTTAACAGCATACATTTTATCCACTGATCTGATGTACAGAATAGTCCAATCTGACATACAGAACAGCAGCCATCTTGAAAATACTCCTCCTGAATGGATGGTCATATTAACATGGAGTTTTCACTGAAAGGATTCATATGATGTCTAGCTGATCCTGAATATAAAATGGTGCTGATTGGAATCCAGTATGGTCATCATGGCAACCATCTGAAAAAATCTTAATATCACAACTCTACCTGAACAGAAAATCATATGGACATGGAGTTTTTACCAGAAGACTTCACATAATGTCCATGTGGTCTTAAATGAATATCATGCCAATTTGACATCCAATATGGCTGCCACATAGCAGCCATTTTAAAAATCTTGTTATCGCTACTCCTTAATGGATGATCATATCAACATGAGGTTTTCACTAGGAGACTTCTTGTGTCTAGTTGGTCCTAAATGAAAGTGGTGCAGATCTGACTTCCATTATGGCCACCACAGCAGCTATCTTGAAAAATCATTTTATTGATACTCCTCAGTGGAAATGCATATCTTGAAAATATTGTTATCTCGACTTCTCCCAAATTGATGGCTATGTCAACATGGAGTTTTCAGCAACAGACATATGATACGTAGTTGGTCCTAAATGAAAATGATGCCAGTTATGCATCTGATATGGTTGCCATAATGTCTGTCCTAAATATCATGTTGTCACTAGTCATTCAGAATGGATGATCATTATGACATATGGTTTTCACAAAAATATTTCTAATAATTTCTTCTTTGTCCTAAATGAAAAATGGTGCCAAGCTGACCTCCAATATATGCCCCTCCCCCCAGCAGCTAATTTGAGAATTTTTGTTACTGCTGAAGAATATCAGATATGGTTTCAACACTCAACACTTAAAAGGAAGAATGTTCTTATCTTTAATTTCGGGAAATTCTTTTAGGGCAGTGGAGGGACTCTTGTGTTTAGTTCGTTACAACATAGATGTTTTGCACCTTGTATATATACTGTTATACCTGGAATCATGAAATTTGGTGAAGAGATGCATTTTGATGATTACTACACTGCCATTACAAAGTACTTAAATGTTCTCCCTGTTTCACACTTAACTGGCTAAATTATTTTTTTAGGTTAATTTCTTAAGATTGTTGACACTAGAATCATTAACTTGTACAGCAGATGAAGGTTACTGTGACCTGTATTTTACATTTTACTGTCCTAGGTGAAAATTTTGCATAAACTTACTACCAGTGAGGGGATGCATTTAGATCAGTACAGTACCTCTATTCTTCTGTAACCAGTATTTCATGCTTCAGTGATTGTGTTGAAAATTTGCATAATCAGTTCTTTTCTTGGGTGTTCATGATAGAATCATGAAACTTGATAAATAAATGCATCTCTGTTAACTCTATACTTTACAACAAACAAAGGTCATTATGAAGTACATTTTTTACTCTACTAATTTAAAGTATTTGTGTTTAGCTCATGAACACCTAGATTTTGCATGTTCTCTATCCCCAAATCAACACAGAAGGCCCATTCAAACTAATGCAATTGAAAGGAGGAATAAATATGTTTATTCAGTGGTAAACTGCCCATATTAATAATTGTATATTTTATATTGTGATAGGCTACACTCAAGACTTAACTGTGTATTGTACATGTGAATGAGTAGGTATTAGAAGAGTGGACTGCATGCATTTCATTTGAGGCCTCAGTTGTAGTGTCAAATCAAGGTAATTACTGACTATGAACCATGCTTTCAATAGTGGTCATACTTGCTGTCACTCCGAAGTTACCTAAAGCATGTGACTTTTACCCAGTCAAATCTGGCTTCTAAGTGTAAACAATTCCATTAGCTTCATGATCAGATTTTATGAACATTTGTTTGAAGACTCCCCTCTCTCCCCCCCCCCCAATCCCTGGATTTTATCAATGTATTATAGTACTTCTAATTTGATATCCTGGTAAAGATTTTGTTGCCTCTCCTCTTGTCTTTCTAAACATGGTGATAAATAGAAGTTAATTTTCTGATGTGGGCAGGTTCAGCTGCTGTGGCATCAATAATGTTAAAATTTGTGTTAAACTATTTGAAAGTCAAAGACAGTAGTTTCACTGACAAGCATATAAATGTAGATGAGACAGTGGGTTCTTTTGGAACTTGTTATTGTTTTATACCTTTATATCCTATCACATCAGTCAGTATGTCATAGAATCAAGATCACTTTGGTCTGATCTTATTTTCTGTATGATAATTAATGTTCCAGTGGCAGCTGGAGATCACTAAAACTCATTGACTGTAATCTAGTTTTCAAATTTAACAAAGACACTTGAAGCTGTTGAACTTTGCTCTTGAAAAGAAATAGTATTGGTGCATAATTTCTCAAGATTCCAAAATCTAAGTTTTTAAGTAATAGGACTGTGTGTGTATGTGTTTTATAGGATTATGTATCTAACTTTTTAGGCAAGACCCTAGGTGGCTGATTGGTCAAAACTGCCAGTCTTTACTGATCACTGCCATTTCACCTCTGTCCTGATGGGTTCAAAAAGTCTCTGGCCTGACCAGCATGGGTATGTGAGGAAGCTTGCCAGTAGCTTCCCATGGGTCAGTGGTTCTTACTGGAGTTTTCACTGGTTCTTCCTCCAGCAGTTGTACTGGCTCCCATGTTTAGTCTATCATGTGCTGAAAAATGGTGTTAAATCTACCACCACCACTACCACCTTTTAAGTAATGGGACTGTGTATTACAGGATTATGTATCTAGCTTTTTTTAAGCAATGGGACTGCATGTGTTAAAGGATTAGTATCTAACCTTTAAAGCAATCGGACTGCATGTGTTAAAGGATTAGTATCTAACCTTTAAAGCAATGGGACTGCATGTGTTAAAGGATTAGTATCTAACCTTTAAAGCAATGGGATTGTGTGTTACAGGATTAGCATCTAACCTTTAAAGCTGTGGGACTGTGTGTTACAGGATTATGTGTCTAATTTTTTTAAGTAATGCGACTGTGTGTGTGTGTTACAGGATTATGCAGATACATCAAAATTACTGTCTATGGAAAATGTGAACCAAGAAGCGTTATTAGCCTATGCCAAAGAAGCAGCTGATTTTTCAACCAATCACCAGTTACCACACCTAGAGTATGCAGTCAACCATTATGGACAGGCTGATGTATCTATGTTCGATTTCACCTCCATTTTTCATGCGGAAAACGCATCACGAGTTGTGGAAAGGAATGGTTACAAGCTTGTAATGTGCCTCGTTGGTGACAGTCTGTGTGAGGTAAAGATTTTGTAGAACATAAATCCTTTTATGGGCTAACAGAACTTTTTATGCATGAAGCTATTTGTTTTTTGCGAGGTTTTATGTGAAAAATTGCACTTGGATGTCTCTAAGTCATCTATTGATGATGACATTTCTCCTTTGAATACATTCCCGATCACATTAACATTAGGGGGTATAAACTTGTAATCTCCCAATTCTAGATACTTAAGGTTGAAAATTTATCTTTTCTGTATACATGATATAGACAAAGGACAATAACTCTTCCGCACTTACCTCCTCTGGCCAACACTAGGTGTCACCAGTTTTTAAGCACCACTTCTGTACAACAGCATCATACGTGGCACCTCCCATCTATCCAAGCCATATGCGAATTGTATTTTGTGAAATTTTTCATTTTCTTGGACTTGCTCAAATTTTGATCACATGGTACAACGAGTTGTTCATGCATGTTGTTTTTCACTGTTAGGGCACATTGCTTGCTCACACAAGTAGTAACGGGTGTTCTTTTAGTGATTATTAACATGTTGCGTCATTAATTTATACCTTTTTGTTGTGTTCTGTTTTACAAGTTCAGGGTGAAGGAAGATATGCAAAAGTTGTGCCCTGAATATACAAAATATACTTTGTCATTACCATGCAGTGTATGCACTATATGGTCTGAGAGAGAATGGACTTTGGTTTTGCAAAGATTGAACAATTAAAACAAAATAGGGTGACAACAACATGAATGTAAAATTCCAAGACATAATTATGATGAAGTGAGGAAGTGTACCCCAGTTGTTAGGCAGCCCGGTTGGTGTGGTTTCCCCTGCATGTCCAAGCATGGCCTTCAGGCCTGTAAGTATGTTTGCATTTGATTTTTAATGGAGCCAACTATCCATACTTTACTACTGTATAGCCATCCACTTTCATCAGTTGAGCTGGCCGTCCAGCTGTCTCAATCAGGTGATCTTACTTGAAGAACTGTCTGTCTTGTCAGGCCAGTGGCTTTGTTTTTCTACAATTATGGAGGTCTAGATGATAGATAGTCTGGCCTACCATACTATGGCTATATACAGTTACAGTTATGGGGATATTTTTTAGTGATAGATCCATCCATCTTGCCAGGTTTACGCCTTCACCTCTTTACAGTAAAGTAGATCTTAATGATAGATCTGCCAGTCCTAACAAGTCGGTGCATTTGGTTGACATCAATGATGAAGTTTCCATCCTTCCAGCTGCTTCCCCATCAGCAGGGAGATTAATGATAGACTTTCTGGATGTATCTGTGAATTGGGGAAAGCTAAGGCTTTCTTTTCTTAGAGCCAAGTACCAGCGACATTTTTGTCCTCCTGGTACAAGATGCATTCCACCACCTACCATACTGCACTCCTGCTATTAGATAAAAATTCAGTGGCAATTTAACATGTCTGCCCCCACTTTTATATAAAGTGGATAAAAGATGCGTTTCTCACCACATCAGAGCAGGTTCAGAACGTTGTCACCATGTTTGTGATGATGGATTTGACCTCCTATCCAGTTTTCCAACTGGTGGAAAATTAGCCAAGCAGCATGCCTGGGAATCAACATCCCAATTTACTCAAGCCATTAACGGAGCAACTCACCATTCAGTGGTGAATACATTTACTGCCTCTGTCAATAATAATAATAATAATAATAATAATAATGAGGACTTTGTATAGCGCCTAATCTTTAGAAGCTCTAAGCGCTTTACAACATTTGACAACACTTAAAAAAAACCCCATATATAATGATATGATTACAAAATTAAAAACAAACACCACGAAAGTAGAAACAGAAAATATGCTGTAAATATTTAAGGCAAGGATACATTATTGATCTTGATTTGGATACATCATGACAACTGTTTGTGCCTCACATCACTAAAATCACATCAAGCTCATGTTTTAAGGATGGCTCCATTTGGCTTGCCATTGCTGTTTGGGGGAAAACTGAAAAAAGTTTGGAGGCAGGCAGCTCCAGAACTACACCTCTAGCTAGCCGCTCCACCCTTATCCTCATTTTAAAAACCAGCCATCTCAACCACAATGGAAGCTTGATAAGTGAGCCAAGCAAAAGGGATCTTTTACATCCCAAATGCCATGCATTATGCCAATAAAGAGAACAGCCAGTCTAGGCGGCACCATAACCGGGGAGGTAAGAAACCAAGTTTCTCCACTCCAAAGCTTTCTTTCTCGTGCCACTGACTTAACACTTCCTACAGCCTGCAGATAGCCTACCAGTTGTTACCAGACTCCTGCGATTCCAATCAACCTTTTTTCTGCAAAATCAATTAGTGGTCCTAGTCATTTCAGAAGGACTTCAGATTTAATTTTTCCAACTCCCTACTCTTTATTCCTCTCCCCTTCTAAATGATGTGCTGTCAGTTTAAGAGAAGGATAATATTCTTTAGCAGGAGATACAGTTGCTTTTTGACAAATGGGTGGTGAAAATTTACAAAAACCACATTCTCCAGGTTCTGTTCACAGCAGTGCCTTTGCAAACAGTTGAGGCAGATCATAGAGTCACCTCAGTGAATTTATTCTTCCACCAATTTTCAAGATAGAGAGGGTGAGTTCTGTAAGATTTTTCAAAGGGACAAGTATGTCATCAGTCTTGCTCTCACAGATAACTACTTTCATGCCCCTATTGACGTGGCATTGCAAACGTTTTTGGATTTGGTTATCATGACAAAGTTAACAATTTCAAGTCCTTCTGTTTGATCTAAATATGAACCCCAGGGCCTTTATCAAATTCTGGATTCTGGTATTATCCCATTCCAGTCAATGTCCTCTACAAAAACATATGGTAAGTTCTGTTCTTCTCACGGGCGTATCTGGACAGTCTCCTTCAAAAACATTTGGTTAGTTTATTCTCCTCAAGGCTGAAATGATCTATCCCTTTTGAATCATCTTGGTTTTCTCATAAATATAGAAAAATCTGATCTTCACCCGTCCCACTGTTTTGTTTACCGGGGGATGCAGACTTATTAAAATAATATCTCAACTGTCCTACATAAAAATGTGACATTGACCCCTTAGGGGCCCTGTTTTGGTGACCTATTTTATTAGCATAATTGCTAATTTTATCAGCCAATCAGATGTAATCTTATATTTTCATGATTGGGAGACAGAGCAATATGGCTGAAAAGCATGAATGTGTGCCGAACAATTTGATTCATTCTCAGATTTCTGAAACTTGCATTTCCATTGGCTAATTCAAAGGTCATAAGAACATGACCCCTAAAAGCAATCGCTGTCAGATCTTCACATAAGACAGTGGAGCTCTGATTTTAATCACATTGCCTGGGTATGGAGATTACAATCAATCTCAATATTGTATATCTACCTCATTTCCGCAACTTATGGATTGTTGAACTTGGAGTCCATTTCCATCAGGATGGGGATTTCAGTGAGAAAGTTCTTGCAGCTGAATGTGGCAGTGGATTTTATTCTGCTGGACCTTCTTTATACGCACCCATTACAAATAACTTTGCTGGCTCAGTGGTCCTCTCAGTCAAAAAGTCAATATTATGAACAAGATATGATCATTCCCATGTCGGTGGCACAGAAACAGTTGATTCATGACAGGAATTCTTCTGGAGAACTTCCAACCAGAAGTGATGGTGCATAAAGATTCCAGTATGTATGGGGAGGGGGGAAGCCCACTTGTTGCCAGACTATCATACTAGCATTAAAGAGAGACCAGGGGAACTGCCTTTTCTACATGAACCTTAAACTGAAAGATGTCATAAATGCCTTTCATTTCTAAAACGACTCAAGCTGACCTGATTATGTCGGACAACTTCGTAGTGGTGACTTACCTCCAGAAATGGGAACCAAATTGCCTGACTTTTGTATGCTGGTTTGGCAGTTTCTTTGTCAGTGCTGCCAACTTCAGATTCATGTACAAATCAGATTCAATGTCCCGACTGATGTTTTTCATTTGTGTGTTTTCGGGTGCCTGATGATCAACCTTTTTGCACAAGGCAGAACCACAAGTGACTCACATTTGTGTCACCAGTTCTGGACCAGAAGCTTGGGCTGTGGTTGAACTGTAAGTCAGTTGCAAGGGGTTATGGGCATTTGCCTGACCCACTCTGGTTTTATTACTGAAAATAATTAAGAAAATATGGGGTCAGAAATTGCAAAATAATTCGGATAGTCCCTCCTAGATGTAACAAGTCTTGGGTCAAATGATCTACTTAATCTAGTGATAGACCCACACAGGAAGAATACAGCCAAAATGAATCTTCTTAAACAACCATGATGGCAGATGTTCCACCCCTGCTTGGACCATCCTTCTCCATAATGCTTGGCTTTTGTCAGGACAGTCTTGCCAGAGAAAGAATTTGGAGTCAAGAGAGCAAGAAGGCCCTCCACTCTGAGGACTTCTGAGGGAAAGTGCTGTGTTTTCATTAACTGGTGCAGAGTCAAAACATCATCCCTTTGAGTGCTGCAGTAAAGATCTTTCAGACCTATGAGCTGATTTTAATTTGAATAGACCAAAATCCCTCACCCTGTTTACAAAGAAATCTGCCTTCTTAATATGGCTCAATTTAGATAAATTTGTGCCATTATCCTAGACCTCACTGTAGCTGTTATCATACAAATTATGTTTCCTGCATGCAGGATGAGTGACTTGCATGAATTTTCAGTGGACCTGGACTATCTTTAGTTTAGATCGAATGGTTTGGTGATCCTCATGACACAACCAGGCTTTGCAGCCAAGAACTGGTTACTGTCAGTGGGCTTTTCTTTCTCTGTCAATAAGTCAAGAGCGGAAGCCATGCAAGATCCTATCCATGCCCTCAAGCACTACTTGAGACATGCAAAGACAAGTCACAAATAACACTTTCTTCCCATGAAGGCGGGAAAGCAGGATATCACCTCTCCAGCCTGATCTTTGTGGCTTAAGTGGGTTAAACACTTGATGTACTCTGACATCTCAAAAGTCACGTCATGAAGATTTTTACTCGTGAAATTAGAGCAGTCTGTGAGCCTCGTGTTCAAATGTAGTATTTCAATTTGAGATGTCATTGAAGCTCTTGGCTGGCATACAGAGAAGACATGGTCAAGTTTTTATCCCAGGGATTTAGCTTCTCAAAAACAACCTGAGTCCTATGGCTGTGGCCCAGACAATCACCAGACCCACTTAAACCAATGGCCTCTTAGTTTTGCTGGATTTGCCAGTGAATTTTGCACTTAGAAGATTTCAGTAATCATCTTTGTAAACTGATAGAGCAGTGATGGTTCAATGTTGCTTCAAGTTAGAGAGTGGGTTATTGTTCACATAGGGAATCCAATCTTTCTTGCCTAGAAAGATACCCAAGGTACAGTTAGGATGCTCATCATTCCCTTCCCACATTACCTATTCTCCCAATGTTAATGTGTTTGGGGAATGTCTTTGAATGGGAAAGCAAATTTTTCTTGTAAATCGTCTTTCTCCAAGAATACTTGCCTAATCACATTACTTAAAGACCCTCCCATCCACCACACTATGTGAGCATCCTTGTTGGTAGCTCACTCAGCTTCAAAACTGGTGACACCTAGCAGTGGCAATGGGAGGTAATGAGCAAGAGCCCTTTGTCTATGTGAGCTAGACCGAAAATACAAATTTTCTTTTAGTAGGGCTTGACTTGAGTGGTAGCAGGCTTGTATCCCAAATGTTAATATAAGTTACTGGCAAAATTTGCTTTATTCTTGAAATGGAATGCTACAAGTCCTTTTTCTCATCTGGTGATCATTCAGTAATTTGAATGGCTTATGGCTTCAGCACAGTAAAGTCTCAGTAATTCACTTGAGTCTCATGACTGTAACACAGTAAAGTCTCAGTAATTCACTCGAGTCTTGTGACTGTAACACAGTAAAGTCTCAATAATTCACTCGAGTCTCGTGACTGTAACACAGTAAAGTCTCAATAATTCACAAGTCTTATGACTTTAGCACAGTAAAGTCTCTGTAATTAACTAGTCTTATGACTTGAGCACAGTAAAGTCTCAGTAATTCACTTGAGTCTCATGACTGTAACACAGTAAAGTCTCAGTAATTCACTTGAGTCTCATGACTGTAACACAGTAAAGTCTCAGTAATTCACTCGAATCTCGTGACTGTAACACAGTAAAGTCTCAATAATTCACAAGTCTTATGACTTTAGCACAGTAAAGTCTCTGTAATTAACTAGTCTTATGACTTGAGCACAGTAAAGTCTCAGTAATTCACTCGAGTCTTATGACTTAAGCACAGTAAAGTTTCAGTTATTCACTCGCATCTTATGATTTTAGCACAGTAATATCTCAGTAATTCACTCGAGTCTCATGACTAGCACAGTAAAGTCTCATTAATTCACTAGTCTCATGACTCTTGCACAGTAAAGTCTCAGTAATTCACTTAAGTCTCATGACTTAAGCATAAATAGCTGTTCATATTTACTTACGGTGTGGACATTAGAAAAATAAAAATAAAGTTAGTCTTTCTGACTTGAGGCTATACATGTTTTAGCTCATTCAGAAGATGAACTTTAAAGTAATCTTTGCAGTAGAAGAGGAATGAAAGTGGTTCCAAAATATACATGTTACAGAATATACATGTTACAGTGTACATGTTCTGGAAGAAAGCCTTTTTATTAAACTGTGTTCAACATTTATAAAATAATAACACTGTCTTAATTCCAACATGAAATATTTAATTGATATATGTATATTCACTTCACACTTCAGTTAAATCATAAGATTTATGATTTTGCATCATAGATTTTCACCCTTGCAGCCCTTTTGGCCAACTGGATCAGGGTGTGCTCGAGGCTTTTTAGGAGCACTTGATGCAGCATGGATGATCAAACGGTGGGCATCAGGGAAGATGACAACCCTGGAAGTAATTGCAGAGAGAGAAAATATTTTTCAGCTGCTGACACAAACAACACCAGAAAATCTCCACAAGAACCACTCCCAATACACTATTGATCCTAGCACCAGGTTTGTTGTACATAGAAAGTAAGGGGTACAGTTTTCTTTTAATTAGGGCCTGTCTTTAATGTCATCATTCCCCACCCTCATTAAACTGAAACCCATGAACTCTGAATACCAAAACAAATTTTGATCCTAAATTTAAATTTTGTTCTAAAACCTCCTCCATAAAACCAAAACTCAGTTAAAACTTCGAAATGCATTTTGGTCGCAGAATTCCTAAAACATGCTTGAACAGATCAGTTATGGTTAATCGGTACTTTAGTGGTCTGATCTGTCAAAGAAAACCCCAGAAAAAGGCCTAGTGAGCACATGAGGTTAAAACAATTCTTGACATTTGCCAACACAGGTTAAGGGTGATATTATGCAAATCTGAGTTTGAACCATGAAAAAGAGCCAGCTTTTAAGGTTAATTATTAATAAGTAAATGCCTCTAGATGAAGCATTTAAGGTAATTATATTTATCTGCTTAGTATCTAATTGCGATTGATGCTATTCATTTATATACTGTTACGTATATGTAATTAAATTGCTTGTGTGTTAGTTTTAAAATTCTTTTTATTTTATTTTTGTTTCATTACATTTTATTGTAATGATTATTGAAAGGATTCAATATTCTTTTTCAGTAATTAGATATTTTCTTTTACTAAATGTTATTTATTTAAGACATAAAAGTGTTGCATGAGAATTATTTTTAGTTAACCTAGTTCGTCTTGGGCTGGCAAGAACGTAAACAGGCAGTTAAAATGATTGGTCAGTATCAGTGCCATACTTTCCTTGCGTGATCACCATATGTAAGCAACGTTTATGATTGGTTTTTAAGTGGGATTACACTGGCGTACGTGATGGATTTCCTGTAGTAAGAGACCACATGACCCATCTCGAGAGACTTGAAATGATGTTTTTGGGGTTTAAATACACATTCTTAATATTTTTCTGGCAGAGTCATTTTAACATCTTGAAGGAACAAGGTGTTATTTTTATTTGTTGCCAGATTGTTTGTTTTTCATCAGATTTTTTGGATTTAATAATTTATTCTCCTGGAAACTCAACAAGTTGACTTTCTTATAAAAAATTCTGAAAGATATTCATGGAAATTTATTCTGGAATTATTCGGAAACAAAAGCTGTGATTCAATTGAGGAATTGTTGATATTCGTACATTGGACCACATCTGACGTCATCGCCTTCCATATTTGTACGTCGTCAAGATTCGAACCTTGATTCTAATAGAACTATTTAGTGATAGGACTTGTGTTTTTATTCTTAGGATCAAATTTTGGATTATATTCACAAACTGTAAGTCCTATTTACCAATTTTTACATTGTTTTCTAGGGAAATAAATTATTTGGTTAAAATATACAAAGCTTGTTGACTTCACTCTTTTCTTCTGTTACATTTGTACGAGCCTACATGTAACAACACATTATGATTAATAAAACATTTTTTAAAAAAATTAATTACTACGTTTTGTTAACCAGGCATATGACCTTGCTTTTGATGGTTTCTTGACAGAGACAGACAATGTTGTTGTTGTTGTTGTAGGGTTTAACGCCATTTTTCAGCACAAGATAGGCTATACATGGCGGCCAGTATAATTGGTGGAGGAAGAACCCTGGAAAACCCCGGGAAGAACCACCGACCCACGAGAAACTACTGGCAGGCTTTCTCACGTGCCCACGTTAGCTGAGCCTGAGACTCGAACTCACGCAGACAGAGGTGAGATGGCAGTGATCCATAACGGTGAGCGCTTTAGACCACTCGGCCACAGAGACAGACAAAGCAGTTTAATTCTAAAAGTCAGATTCACTCAATTCACTTTTGATCTGTATACATCATGAATTATATGGAATATTAAAACAATATGGACTATCATTCAAATAGACTTAAAGTATTTGTGTGTGGAACAACTGTATTTATTCATGTGATATGTGTGAAAACCTAGTGAACTGAAAAACTCTCAAAACTGAATATTTTTATTAATCCTAACACTTTTCAGTTTTGAGGGGTTTCACTTTGTGTGTGTGTGTGTGTATATATATATATATATATATATATATATATATATATATATCCACCACTCCCTCAATAGCTTGCACCCTGATAACTCACGAACCCGCTTATAATGCGGGGACAGGTGTGGATCCCATTTTTTAAAACCAGAAATTACCCCAAAAATAGATTCCTATTTTATTAACTTTATGGAAATCGCAATCAAAATTAGCTACAAAAACTTTGATATATCGCTTGTTTTATTGTCGAAAATGGTAGATAGGACCTGGAAATTTTAATCAACATTATGAAATACCAAATTTAAAAATAAGTCATACAATTTTTTCACATTTTCTTTCCAAGTGACATTCCTAGCACACCGCAATTAACGATATGTAAGGAAATTTCGATCAATGAAAATGTCCCTTATGCCGAGTGGAGGCAGTACTTTAATAAATAAACACAAATTAAATAATTTTTTTATCAATTAAAATTTGTGTTCTAGTTCCATCTTCTAGTTCATTTTAAGTGTAATCATCATAAATGCAATGTGTCCTCTTGTAAATAAACGTAAAATGTGTCAATCTACCGTAACAGCTATGTCCGCGAGCATTTCTCTGAGAACCTATTTAGGTGCCGACCGTGTTTTGATAACTGACTTGCAGAAGTATTTGTTGCATTGTTGCACTGAATTAAAAGCTGGCCTCCTTTGTATTATCACATTAATTATGTCTTTTAAATCAAATAATGGAGGTGAATAAAAGAAAAGTTAAAAGGCACGAAAATCCTACAAACTTAAAATCAAGCTGCCCCGGTCGTATGTCGGGTGAACTCACTTCAGTTGATCAATTGAACAGTTATAAATGTTATTGTGTATGTAACATAAACTACCTTAAATTAACCGACTCATTGGTAACTGTGATCAAAGATAGCACGGCAACCAAGCAAAAGAATACTATACTTCGTAAAATAAAGAGCTTCGTTTCACAGATACAGACCATTGTGGGCAAGCGAGTTTCAGAGAATTCTTGAACTGGCACTTTGAGATATCCTCAAGAATGATAAAAAGTTTCATTATTACTTCCAATGAAATCACGATATCAATACTGTACTAATTGAACAGCACAAAAATTGAGATTCAACGTAGACGATTGTCTCACGGAAATTTCGCTTGCTTTTTGAACAAAAGGACTCTTGTTTGGTGGTGTGTCAACAGTTAGTCTAGTTCCCTGCTCTTTTCACTCCCAATTTGGCAGGATACAATGCCATACCATTCCAGGAACCAGACTCATCAAGAAAACAAAAAGCAGTGACGTAATACACACATGTTTTCGTGTAAACATAATGGTTGTTGAAACCAGTTGGAACGATCTTTCACATGTTGGACATTTTGAAAATAAATGTTATTTAAACAGAATAATGAACAACTTCATTAGAAAAGTGCGTTATTAAAAGTTATTATCAACGTGAATGTAAAATGAGGATTCAGTCATTAAACAGCGAAGTTCCCTAAACCTGACACCCCCCCACCACTGTTTTCTCAATGTCCAAACGATTTTTTTTCAATTTTGGGAGGTCCCTCGGTAACTCACGCCCTCACTTATAGCGTGATCTATGTTTGTGGACCCCGTTGTGCACGAGTTATCGAGGGAGTGGTGTATATAATAACAATAAAAAGTAATAAGAATCCCCATTTTCTTAATGAATTTAACATGGTACACAATTTCATCGCAGTCCTTTCTTTTTCTGATTCCACATCCCCTTTCATGCATAAGGCACAAAATATGCAGAGAGTGAGAGAGAAAAAGAGTTTGGGCTGAATGAAAACCTTGAAACTGAACTTAAACCAAGTAACCTACAAGAAATACGGTTTGTCATAACAGTATGTGTACACCTTCCTTGGGATCTATCTACAGTGTTCATATAATCAATGATACATAGTTGCAGTAGCCTGTCTTGGTTACGGGGCACACATAATGTAATGTATATAATGCTTTGTTGTTGTTTCTTAAACCTATTATCAGGTTCTAAAAATCCATTATTATTAACTGAATATGAAAATGTCCAAACGCCCCCCTCCCCCCCCCGTTGATCATTGTAGCAAGACAGGCAAAAATCCATGAAAAGACAAGCATAGATGATTTTCATTTGTCATACCACAATGTCTCTGGATCTGTGAAGAATGATAGCAGATGTTAAGTCAGACTGACCAAAGGATGAGAGAGAGAGAGAGAGAGAGAGAGAGAAGACAATTTTATGGTCAGTAGTAATGTTAATTAAAGCAGAATAATGATAGGTCAACTGCAAATATATCAAAATATTTTAATTACCTCTTTTTGGTTCGTCATTTTGCTTAGTTTCTATTCCACTCTAAATTCCATACACGTGTACGTGAACGGCTGAACATTCAGTGTTCAAGAATGTAATGATGTGTTTGTAGCGATCTACTTTCTTCATTAAAACCATCTTTCACGTATGAATCATAAGTCTGTCTTATATTGATTTAATCAGTGTGAATAAAAATAGAAACTCAAAACAGAAAACAGTTGACCTATCAATATGCAGAGGTGATTGTGAATAGCCAAAAAAGGCACAGAACTACATTTTGTAGTGAACACACTTGGCAAGGATGTGAGTTCATTCACTCAGTCAATACGCAGTTGCCTGTAGTCAGTCTTAATTCCATTCACAAGGCAAATATGTGTATTTGTGTGTGATATAAATAAAATATATGTATAGTATGTACACCGTATCAATGATATACCACTTGTAAAAATTTATACATCACATGGTATATCATTGGTACAGCCTATATATATATATATATATATATATGATGCTTTTTTGTACCACAGTAACTTACATCCATGTACTGTATTGCTTTGATACAGCATTATAAAGCATTGCACCAGTCTGCCCAAAGATCACAGCAGGTATTATTTAGTGCATTTAAGTAGTTCTTTGCAAGCAGTGTTCAACAGAATTTGACCAAATTTGACAGAAACACCCTGACTTAGAGGGCTTTTAGTTTTATACAAATGATGCCAATCCATCATCAAATATGGCCACTGTTGCACAAAGTAGAACAACAATGAAAAGATGCCTGGAACATTGCTCAACATAATTTAACTCAACTTCATAGAAAGCATCCTGGCATAAAGGGCTTTCATCTTTGTACAAATGATGCTGATCGTCCATAAAATTAAAACAAAATTTACACAGCTTTAGATAAATGAATTTGACAGACCAACATTAACACAAATCATCTTGGCATTGGGATCTTTAAATACTGGACAAATGATGCAAGTGTGCCATCAAATACAGATGAAGATACAGAAACTGAAGAAACATTGAAACAGTTGTTTTCATAACACGTACAATCAATAGCATTGGAAGAAATTTGTACAGAAAGCATCCTAATGACCCATATTTCTTGGCCAATTATTATGTCAATTGGCTGTTAACAGTTGTGAGCCAGATGATTGATCTCAGAGATGCTGCTAGGGAAGGTGGGAATTGCACAAAATTTTTATGAATTCATACACTTGGAGAGCAGTGAGCCAGATGCACAATTGACTCTTGGCTGAGATGCTGCTAGGGAAGGTGGGAATTGCACAAAATTTTTATGAATTCATACACTTGGAGAGCAGTGATGCACAAGAACTCCTGCAGTTTACTTTAATGTTGTGCAAATAAAAATATACTCTTGGCAGTATGCAATTTTTATTTATCTGTTAACCTTAAAGTGCTTGTTCAACATTAGCAACATCACTGGTAAAGGTTTCGCAGTACTTGTCTATTTTCAGGTAGGCAATTGTTTATACATCTGGATTCTTCAGTTTGACATGAATGGTTCTTAAAGTGAATCTGATTGGGACATTGGGCCCTGGAACAAGTATTCTGTCATAGTTTGAACGTTATATTGAGGCAGTTTTGAAAATGCTTGTTTGTGGTTCTTCAGATGATGATATCTCAACAAATTTTGGTATGATAGTGACTGATTTTTGAAGTTATGAACTATATCAAATTGTTGGAGCTAGGAAAGTGTTAATGCAAATACCAGTGGAATGTGTACACATATCATTATCAGATTTGGGTTCCTCTAAGTTAATTGTTATAAATTTATGCTTGTCATCTAGCTCAAATTCTTTTTTATTTCACACTTCACATATTTCCATGTATTGTTATAGTTGTCCCATACAGCTTGAGGGAGAGATAATACAGAAAACAGAGGAGATTTTGAAGAAAAAAATTGTGTAGCATGTTTTAAGTCATTACAAAATGGGGAATTTAAAAAAGATTTTTTTCCTATTTTTTTTTTTAATTAATGATTAATAAGTGGAAATTGATCACAAATCTAGAGAGGATAAAAGCAGTAGTCCACTGCTGACCAATAATTATATGTGTATTTTTATTTGCTTTATACCAGCTCTTTAAAAGCTATGTTATTTTTAGTGTGTGTGTGTGTGTGTGTGTGTGTGTGTGTGTAAAGTAGGGAACAGTTATGAAGTTGTTCTTTTTTTAAAGCAGCATAGCACTTTTTTTAAACCTATCACATGCTTATTTATGTTCCACAGGTATCATAATGTAAGCTTATGTTTCTCAGGTATCCCAATGTAAACTTCAAATGCATGAAGCCTGAACAGGTGCGACATTTATATGACACAGGTGGTAACAGCTACAAGGATGAGATTGTAGAACTGCCTGCCAAACGATCTAGGAGTGGTAAGTTTTCTTTCAAATGGCGGTGAGGTTAATATTGTATGTATGAACTTTGATCATGACAAATTATGTCTTCTTTTCTTGTCCACACCAAAATTTAAAAATGGCCTGGGCTGTGGTTATCATCATGACCTGTCTTTTGCTTTGATTGACATAATTTTCTTTCTCAGGTATTATCCAAAGTATATTTATAATGGGGATATTTCCAAATATTTCAGTATCAATGCTGTGACTTCAGGGCCATGATGTGATGGCTTTATGCAGTTTATTAGTGTTTCAGTTTGGAAAGTGAGGAATGAGGGGTGTATCAGTATCAGTATTAAACTTTATTACTACACGTCATCACAATCAGGATATTTTCTTGAGGAACTTTATGTTAGACTATCACGCCGACAACAAGTGATGACTATATTAATACTTCCAAGCAGATGTATACGTTTTTTACACTGGGTATAGCATATTTTTATCCTATCACATTCTACAACTGAGGACTACATTAATATTCTCAAGCAGATGTATACTTTTGTTGTCTGAGCTTCATTATGATTATGATTCCAGATCTTGACAACAATAATTATTGTTCTTGTTCCAGACAGTGTATCTTCTTATTTCAGATTTTGTGGATACCTACAGCTTGTTGTGCTGGTGTCAAAAGGTCCTGAACACAGGAAAATACCACACCATTCACATTACAGATCTTACCACCTCCTGGCATAATGGTCTGGCCTTCTGTGCCCTTGTCCACTACTTCAAACCAGAACTCATGTAATAAAATGGTTGTGTTAATATATATTGCACTGAAATGAAGTAATATTTGTAAGATAGATAGACCAAATGATAAATCCACAAGGAAATTGCATCCAGAAAAAGGGCAGACATCACATGGTATCTTCATGGACAAGTCTTTATGGTTCTATCAAGTAGCTGCTGATTTAGATTATTGATAACCTAAAAGCTTTTTACCAACATGTTGCTCAGTAAAGGAATCGAACATGTTACCATCTGAACCAATATAATTATAGGGAAATAAAATTAAGGAATAGTAATAACCAAGTGAGTGTCACTATCAGCTGAGTGGTGAATGGCTGTGAGGCCAATTGAGCTTTTGGTATGGTTTTTTGTCCATAAGACCTGGTGCATCATCTGTTCACATTTGTTATTAATAACTTTTTGAAAACCACTTGACCATTATACACAAAATTTAGAGGGAGCATTCCATCATTCAGACATTTCATATTTTTTGGTTGATACCCATCTGTCGTCTAATTTGGCCACCATTGCTAAACATAGATAAACCTTTAAATGGCTTCTCAGGAACTGCCAGGCAGAATTTGATGAAATTTGATAGGAAACATCATATCATCAAGCTCTTTGAAGTTTATAAAATTGCAGAACTGCCATTGAATATAGCTGCCATTAAATGTTATGCAGAACTGCCATTAAATGTAGCTACCATTAAATGTTATGCAGAACTGCCATTAAATGTAACTATCATTGAATGTTATGCAGAACTGCCATTAAATATAGCTACCATTAAATTTTATGCAGAACTGCCATTAAACATAGCTACCATTAAATTTTATGCAGAACTGCTGTTAAATATAGCTACCATTGAATGTTATACAGAACTGACATTAATTATAGCTACCATTGAATGTGTGAAGAGTAAAGATAGTATAACAAAATGACTTGACTTGGATGAATAAAAAAGTTTTCATGTTAATTTATTTACATTCATTATTATTAATTGTTTAGTGTAAAATTGCTAAAAATTAAAAGGGTATTATGGTTTTAGAAACCATGTGAAACACAAGCCCATACAAATCGGTTCAGGTACCTATAATCTTGAGGGATCATTGGCCTCACATCCCAGAATCCTATGTTGAACCTGGCTGGCATGATGACATTTCAGATTTATGCAAATGATGCTGATCCATCATCAGATATGGCTGATATTACTAAAAAGAGAAAATCTTTGAAAAAACGACTTCCCAAAAACTGCTTTTCAGTATTTGACTATATTTGACAGAAGCATCCTGGTATGAAGACCTTTCAGGTTTATGCAAATGATTCCAATCCCTCATCAAATATGGCCACCAAAAATATAAAAACTTTTAAATGACTGCTTCTCAGAAATAAAAATGTTTAAACAACTGCTTTGTTTGAACAGAATTCAAGCAAATTTGGTAATATATCCTTGCATGAAGGCCTTTTCTTGCTTGAAGACCTTTCAAGTCTGTACAAATGAAGCCAATCAGGGCTCAAATACGGCCACCATTACTAAATTAGAAGAGCCTTAAATGACCTTTCAAAAATTACTGCACAGAACTTTAAACCTTATTTAATAGAAAAAGTCCTAGCATGAAGCCTTTCAGATTTGTGCCAGTGATGCAAATCTGCCATTATTTGTGGGGTTTAATGCCGTTTTTCAGTACACAATAAGCTATACATGATGGCCAGTATATTTGGTGGAGGAAGAACCTGGGAAGAACCATTGACCCATGGGAAGCTACTGGCAAGCCTTTCCACATACCCAAGTTGGTCAAGCCAAGACTCTAGACTTGCGTGGACATAGGCAAGATCCATGAGTGATCTTTAATGTTGAGTGCCTTCAGCCACTTGACCATCCACAGCCCATGATCTGTCATCAAATATGATTGCCATAACTAAAACAGACATGCCTACCGGCCTGCATTTTGCGTATTAGTCCCGCAAAATGCCCAAATTTGCCTTTGCGTCCCATAAATACGCATTTAGTGTTGAAAATCCACAAAATTGGGGATAAAAAATCCGCATGTCATAAAATATGCTACCACCGACCAGAACAGGAAATTATCAAATCTGCGCATGCGCGATGGTTTAAAATAGCCATTGCAAACACATGTGATCTGAGGCGGTTCTAATACAAAAGTCTACATTCACAGATTCTTTTACATTCTGTTTACAATGAGTTGTTTTTTGATTCTGGACAAAAAAATTCATGGCTTATAAAAAGCAATTGAATATTGATGAAAGTGATTCAAAACTTACATAAAAAAAACGCTCAATGTTTTCGTAAAGAATACACTGATGAGTATGAATTTATCAAGCCAAGAAAAAAAGACACAAATGCTTTCTGCAACATCTGTAATTGTGAATTTTCAATAAAGTCTGGTGGAATGTTCAATATAAGCAGACACGTTTCAGAAAAAAGGCATTCCGACCTTGAAAAAGAAGTTAAACACTCTAAAAAAATTGTTGGATTTTTTTAAATTATAGGCTGGATCAAGTGCGGCTTCATCTTCTGTGCCCATGTCTGATGTAATTAGAGCTGAAGTTATGTTAGTAGATATTATTACTGAACTCAATCTGCCTATGAGCACACTTGATACATTTTCAGAATTTTAAAATTATGTTCAGTGACTCTGACATTGCTAAACAGTTTCATTGTGGCAGAGCAAAAGGAACTGCTATTGTTAAAGAAATAGCAGCCAATACTACATTAATGATTAAAATTAGCTGAAAGAATGCAGAATTGCCCATTCACTGTTTCTACAGATGGAAGCAATGATCAAGGAAACTTCAAGATCTTTCCTGGACTTGAATTTTGTATATTTGTATATATTGTAAATGGGTGGGTACTGGGTTTTATACAAAAATATTTATTATAAATATGCATTACTGGTATTTAATGATGTTTTGAGAGAATTTATTATGTTTATTCACGCTGACATACTTATGTTCCTCATTTTAATGCTCTGTCCCTCATTTTTGGTGGTGGCATCCCTCAAAAACATTTTCTGGGGTAGGCATGTCTGCTAAAAATAGAGGAACCTTTAAATGACTTCTTACAAATCACTGGACAGACTTAGACTATATTTGACAGACAATCTCCTGTCATTGAAGGGCTTAGAACTTTGTACAGATCCACTATTATATATGGCTGCTGTTAGTAAAAATGGTAAAAACTTTGAAACAGCAACTTCTCAGAAACTGCTAATGAAATTTTAGCAAATATGACAATAGCATCCTGGTGAGAAGGCTTATCAGATTTGCCCAGAAAGTGATCAGCCATTAAATGTGGGCTCATTACTAAAATAAAAACAAAAAACAAAATAGCTGTTAAATACAATTTTACAAAAAGCACATTTTGCACAAATGATGCTGTTGCATTAATTAATAAGGCTATATTATAAAATAAAAATTAATAAGGCCATATTAAAAAATAAAAAAATTAATAAGGACATATTATAAAATAAAAAAAGTAATAAATGATTCCTCAGACTCATCTCAACAGAAGACTTTCAAAGAAATCATTTTTGCATAAGGCTTTTGAAGTTTGCATAAAAGATACTGATTCACCATCTATTGTGGCTGCCATTAGTGAAAAAATTTAGAAACTCTTAAATGTCAGAAAGCCTGTTACTAACCCAGATTTCTTGGCAAACTGCCCTTGCATTTAGGAAGACAGGTAGTGATCTTATTCAAACTTGTTCCTCTTGTTTGCTTTAAGTTGCCATTCTTGTTTAAAAAAAAGATTATGTAAATAAAAATAGTTGTTTCTTGAGTTGAAAATGGGCTTGAAGTTTAGATCATGTGTAAAATAAAAAAGAATTTTGTCAAGAGCTGGGTGATATAATTGACTCAATCCAGATTTGAAATTTCATATTTGTGCTAAATTGTATTTACATGTACATGTCAGTTGATACTGTTACATTCAATTTCACAGAGACTACAATAACCTGAATGAAGCTGATGCTGCTAAGAACTGCCAACTGGCATTTGACATTGCCCAGCGTGAGATGGGCATCAATCCAGTTATGAAGGGAGAGGACCTGACCATCTGTGATAAACCCGACAAACTTACCATGGTCTCATACCTTTCACAGTTCTATGAATACTTCAGGAAGGAGCAGTTAAATAATGGCTGTATGTTCCATTACTTTACTTGGAGTTGAAATGTCTGTCTTTTTCAATCAGATTTGCCAGTCTTCTCACCTCAGAATTCATTATGAAGGCAGGGTTAACCTATTGTAGTGTCTCCAGATCATCCTCTGTTTGTTGGGTACTTTTGTTTGAACTTTCTCATTGCTATAGATTAATCTGCATTTTCTCCATGGAGATAAGTTATATTCCTGTGCAATTTGTGTGAAGTATTTGGTGTAAAATATGCATAGTACATGTTCAGATACATAAATAATAATCATTCACAAAATATGCAAGGATTTGGTTGCATTTCATGGTAGACAAATTCTGTACAATATGCTTAAAATTCTGCATCACATGCTAGAAATTGTCATCCACAGTAATTGTGTCAGTTTATCATGCAGAGAAGGAAGCTTATTCAGTGATTATTCATGAGAATTTTCATTTTTCATTGAAGGTGAAGGATACTTACAGACATTTTTGTTCTTGGACAAGTAAGGCCCTAGTCTGGGACAAGTGTGCTTTTTTTTCTCCCTATTTTAAAACTAGTTGGGCAAGTGCTGATATTTACACTTCAGTCCCTTAATCTACCTTTATTTGGCTAATCATGCCCCCTGGGCATACTTAGCAGTTGAATCTATCTCTCTCCATTCACATCCTGTGATACTACAGTAAGTGGTCATTAATAATTGTTGCTTGTGCTCAAGTTCTTTTGCTGCTTGACTGCATATTGGACTAAGTGACCAAATTATCAGTCAATCAAAACAAAATCTGGTATGATTAATTAGCAATGCTTTTCATGACCTTGTTATATTGTGTTAAGATACTCATCAGGGTGATGTGTATCATCCTTTGGTTCCACCAAATTAGTGCAATGAAATTAATGAAAGTTACATTATCATCATAAGTATCTGTTTTCCTTTATGAACTGATAAATGACTAATGTATTTTTAATTTTTTTATAATTGATTATACAGAGGATTGACTTCAACATGTGTTATTGTGTTTGAAACAAAATAATTACACTAAAAAGTGGTCTTTGTGTAACGATCATTTTAGAGGAAGTAGTCGTTAAATGAGGTGATTCTAGTCTATTTGGATAAAATGAGTTTGTTACATTATTTTGGCAAGGAAGGTCACAAGGAAGATTCACAGAAGGAAAATTCATGTGAATTTGGATGGATAAAACATAAGTATGCTACAGAGTCTGAGGTAACTGTTCCTCCAAAGAGACAAGTCTGACTCAGTGGCAATAAACAATGTAAAATGCAGCACAACTAAGAGACAAAGACATGTTCAGCCACGTTGGGTTGATAATTATCCACATGTGGCTTGAATTCATAGACTCTGAAGTAAAGATTTCTGCAGTTCTTGCAAAACAGAATCGCAAACTAGTACAGGCTGGCAGTTCAGCCAGTTGATTTGTTAGTGAAACTGACAAATTCAGGATTTAATTAAGCAAGTTTTGTGTTAGTTTTGTACCTAATAAAGGCTGTGCAGCACAGTGCAGAAAATCCCAGCAGTTAGAGTTGCTAGCACTCTACTAGGAAAGGCCAATTTAAAACTAAATGAGAATTAAATGAAAAACAATTAAAATGAGAGCTCTCTTTAATTCAGCCTATACCCAAGTTTAATATGGAAAACTGTTCTCTGATATTGAATGCTGTTTGCATTCCAGGAGGAGAACAGTCTTAAACTTGATGCTAATTATTAGAACAGACTCAGGGCAAGAGCCTTTGTTCTGTCAGTTGGTCAAGTCTTGACATAAGAAGTTGAGGAAGGTCTGAATTCCAGAAAATTTCATTTTGTTCTTGCTGATGACTGTACTAGCATATCTTAGGAAGAAGTAGTGTATATTAGATACCTTGAGAGTACCAAAAACTGAAAAATGTAACCATTTGAAGAAATAAATGTATTGTACATTTTTTTGTTTATAACATGAATTAAAGTGTATACATCATGCTAGAGATTGAAATTTTGGGACAAGTTAAAATGTAGGTGGGCAAGTGAATTTTCTGTGGTTGAAAAGAAATTTCATGGCCCTGAACTGGAAAAAGATATTTGACACGTCAGAATGTTTGAATAATTATTTAATTACAAAAAGTTGGGAAATTATTTGCCTTTAACTTTGTAGCATCCAGTTTGAGAATTGCAACAGAAATAACATAAACATGAGGTTGTTTCGTACTCATTGGTTAACAAGAATCAATAATGGAAAAATTATTCAAAGATAATTCCTTCCAATTTTACAATTGTCCCATACTTTTTCAGTGGAACAGCCAAGCTTCAACAAAAGCAGTATCAAGCTGGAGGAGGTTATACACAGGCACAGGTTGCCATCACACAGGCTGTCCCTGTTGCAGAAACTCAAAACCAGGGCCAGTCTCTCCAAACTCCGAAAGGTTTGTCTAGCAACATAAAACTGATTGCACAATATTTCAGTAGGTGGAAAAAATAGCATTCAATTATGATACTTTAAAAAAGAGTAATACAGATGTATTAAATGTTTATTTCACAAGTTCACAATCTAACTTAGAGGTAAAAGTAGAGCTGGCAAATACATATTGCTTGTGGCTTGTGCTGCAATGGACAACATGATGGCATTATTTTAATTCTTATTAAATATTTATGCAAAGAATTGAGTTGAAGAAAATAACGTTTCTAATCATAAATATAGCAGACAGTTTGTATCACCTACCATAAGTTGTGATGTCCATCAGTCTGTCTTTTATCAATTTAATTTCTGCACAGTAACTGGAGTTGTATGTCATCAACAATTTCCAGGCTTTGTGGATGGCCTGCACTCTGGGCGAGGAAGAAGCCTGTTGATTTTGGTGGTCAAAAGGTCATCGTCACTGACAAAAAGAAAACTGGCTTCAACAAGATAATATTTATTCTGTATCACATGGATGGCTTGAACTTGTGGTAAGAAAGAAGCCTATCAATTTTCAGGTCAAAATTTCAAAGATCATGGTAATGGTGAACACATTTATTTTTTTGCACACAATAAAATTAATTCTTCATCAGAGACCAGTACCAGACTTTGTGAATGGCTTGTACTTGCAAGGAAGAAGTTTGTTGATTTGGGTGTCAAAGTTCAAGGTCACTGACTGAAAGAAGGCAAATGTGGGTTTTTTTATGCACTCAGATTTCATTTCTTTACCATATACCTTCAGAGGGGGTTTGGTAAAACAAGTTTTGTTCTAGAGTAATCTCCTTGATAAATCCTTGTGGATGTATTGCAAATAGGGTAATACAGTATGTATTGTTTCTGAGGACTATGGTTTATGGTCATGGTCAGTCTAATAAGACAATAATGGTTTCTGCATGGTAAATTTGGCTGAGGACCACATACCGTTGACCCAAGGTCTAAGTCGTTGAGACCCATTAGTGATCTCCATTGTAAACCATGCCCTAGTACTAGCTACATCAAGGGCTTTTAATGAGAGGACAGAGATATAATGTGTCAGTAATGGTACTCTTCAGGAATGTTGTAAAAATCTACAGATTTTATACATTCATCAGTAAGGACTTTAAGTTGTGGGCATATCAAGTATAATCTGTAGCAGTGATGGGAAACATGCACCTTCTGATGGGTGCTGTAATAATTCTTGTATAATGTACATTCATTTGTAAGAAGGGTAGACCTTCTTTTGCTGGCTACCAACAGATCAGGGTATATGATGTTTCTTGTAAGGTGTAGAACGTACAGCATAGACCCTGACTTGCTGGTTTTTCATGCAGCTAGTAGATTCAATTCGAAGCTGTTTGAAGTAGGGTACAAATTACAGACATTTTTAGATATGGTCCTTTATAAACTGACTGAATATAGCCACCATGTTATTGTATTGCTGGAGAAGGCATAGGTGTCACTTTTCTCATGGTGGTGTTGTTGGGATAGGTGCCAGCATTAAGCGTTTGTAGTTGGCATATTTTCTCAGAAGAGTTGTGTATTGAATCTTGAAACTTTCTTGTGCATGTTTTTATCATGGAGGATTCTGTTCATAACAGGCAAAAGGAAGTCACAGTCACCTAATTTTCACATTCCAATGACTTTGCAGTTTACTGGAAACATGGCTTTACACAGCAGTTGAGAGATAGAATTCTGCAAAATTCTTATTCAGTTTAACATAGAAGGATGGAAATTAATAATCCTGTCTATATGTTTATCTCCATTTTTGCAGAAAAAAGAGATTGATGAAAGAGACCACAACAAAAAGAGCATTTATCATGTGGCTAAGAGCAGCAGAGAGGAAATGGTATGTTTTTTTATATCATGAGTTATAACTGATAATAGATGCTTATAGTTTGTGCATGAGTGCGTGTGTGTGCCTACTGTCTGCAGCTGGCAGAGGCATCTTCCTTTGGTCATATTTGCGCAGCTGTCCATATATTTATACCTCTGTCATGAGAAGCTAGTTAGCGAGCTTGCACAAGAACCTCAACATTTTGAAATTTTGCTGGTACAATTAAATCCATAATTAGATGATTTGATTAGATTTTTAGGCCATTACATTCATTAAAAAAAACCCATTTTCTTCACATTTTTGATCTTGAAAATAAAAAAAACATTGTTCTCATCAAAAAATTGACACATTTATATTTATATATGTGTTTGTGTGTGATTTAGATTTTTAACTTAGCTTTAAACATTTTTTAGTCATATCACTACAATGTCTGCAGTGTGGCAGTTTATAGTGATGTTTAGTACTGGGGCATCATGCTGCCGACATGTTGCATAATGTCCTGCTCAGTCACATTATCCTGACACCAGGCTGACCAGTCCCAACACTAACCTCTTAATGCTGAGCACCTAGTGAGGCAGATGTTTATATGTAAATGAACTAATTAGATGTTAAGACCATTACAGAAATATTTAATTTTTCCTTCAAATATGTTCCCCAATCGCATTGGGAATATTAGCCTGCTACCTTGCGAATCCAGCCTTACTAAAAAACAAAAATTGTCTTTTCTGTCTATTTCAGTAACTGTTGCCCATTGCTTCTCTTTGCCTCCATCAGTTACTAGTTTATAGCTTCGCTTCCATACTGTCAACTTTGTATGGTCTACCTCCACAACAATACATGCCAGTATGTGAAAAATTTTACCCATCCACTCAGGAATTTGGAATTATTGTAAGTAGTAATCATTCCTGTACAGCAATTATTCACAATTTTTTTTTCACGAACCACTTGAACATTGCTGCGAGTCTCAGTGTACCACTTAATGATTGCTGAGGGTCTCTGTGGATTTCCTCTTGAGAACCCCCAGATGGAAATGTCCATGTACTGGTACCAGTATGTACAGTTGATGTGCCCACCTGTTGCTAGACTTTAATATGGTCATCGGCTCATGGGAGCAAGGGGATCAGCCTCTCCACATTAACCTTATTGAAATGAAGGTTGCCATCAATGCGATTCATTTCTTGAGGAATAGTTCTCAAGAAAAACAGCCCAAGTTATGTTGGACAACTCTGTAATGGTGACCTACGCTCTCTAACAGGTTGGTAGCCAATCACCTGTCTTGTGCATTCTGATTTGGCAGTTTATATGTTGGCACAACTAACTCCATATCAACATACAAATCAGGCACATTCCAGGCAGACTCATTATCCTGACAGACACTATCTAGATTGGGTCTAATCATTCATACAGAATGCTCTCTCCTTCAAATCAGTCTTTCTTTGGATTTGCATACTTTGGGATCATCTAATGATCAATCTTTTTTATGACAAGGTGGAATCACAAGTTGCCTACCATTGTCTCGCCAGCTTCTTTGACCACTGATGCACTGCCAATCAGCATGGAGAATTTATGGACCTTTTCCTACACCCCCACAATCCTGGTACAGAAATATCCAGAAGGGTCAGAACTGCAAGATGATTCTGATAGCCCCTCTCATATGGGACAAGTTCTAGGTGACTAGTCTACTCAGTCTAGCAATAGATCTGTCCAGGAAGATTATGGCCAAGTCAGATCTTCTCAAACAACTGTGGTGGTGATGTTCCACCTGTGCCCAGATCGTCTTCTTCATGTTTATCTCTTGTCCAGACATCCTTGGAATAGAAAGAATTTAAACCTTTGATTATGGAGAGAATCTTGCGAGCAAGTAGGTCCTCCACTCAGAAGGCCTACAAGGGAAAGTGGCATGTTTCAAAGATTGGTGCAGAGTCCATAACAGCGTCCTTTCGAGTGCCTCAATTCCTCATAAGGCTGACTTTTTCTCTGGTTTGATGAGGAGAAACTGTTGATCCCAGTTACCATTAAATTACCTCTCCATGATATTGTACATATCCCAGCATCATGGCAGAAGTGATATTGGTCACAATAAAGATTTATCAGACATTTTAGCCAATTTTGATCTGAATTGACCAAAATCCCTCACCCTGTTTCAAAAAAGGAACCTATCCTAGGTTTTGACCTAAACAAAACATGTTTCCTAATAACATTAGCTTCTACATAAAGAATGAGTGAGTTACATACCCTTTCCATTGACCCGAACCATCTTCAGTTCAGATTGGATGGTTTGGTGGTCCTCTTGATGCAGCCAGGCCTTGTTGCCAAAAATAGGTTACTGTCAGCAGTTAGAGAGTTGTGATATACTCCTTTCATCCACAGACATGTCAAGAGCAGCAGCCATGCAAGCCCCTGTTTGCACCTTCAAGCAGAATTTGAAGTGCACAGGCACAAATCATGGGACACGCAAGTGAATCTTTCTCCTGGTGGAACCCTAGAAGGAGGATATCACCCCTCAAGCTCTAACTTCATGGCTGAAGTGGGTTATATACTTGGCATACCATGAGGTCTCAAAAGATCAGAGGGGCCTCAGGATGATTTCATTTCATGAAATCAGAGCAATCTCTGCAAGCCTCATTTTCGATTGTAAAGTTTTGATGGGAGACATAATATAAGCTGTCACCCTTCTTCCATTTTTATCTTAGAGATTTAGCCTGACAGAGACAAAAATTTGAATCTGATGGGTTGAGGGGCAGTGGCCCAAATGATCACCAGACCAAATTAAAAGTAAACACAACCTATTAACTTCACTGGGTTCTCCAAAGAAAATTTGTCAGAAGATTTAAATAATCCTCTTCTTAAGTGGGTATAGAGACCACAGATCATGTGACCATAGGCTGTGTTGCTTATCAGATTAGAAGAACAGGTTATCTGTTGCATGGGGGGTCCAGCCATTGAAGGAGTCCCAAGGTACAGTTAGGATACTCAGCATTCTATCCTCTCATTACCTATTCTCCTAATGTTAATGTGATCAGGGAGCATATTTAAAGGAGAAATCAAATTTTTTAGTATATAATGTTTCTCCAAGAATACTTACCTGATTACTTTACTTAAAAACTCTCCGAACCACCCAGCCATGTGAGCATCCTCGTTGGTATATTGCTGAACTTAAAAGTTAGTGACACAGTGGTAGTAATGGAAGGTGATAGGCAGAAGTTATCTATGTGATATAGACAGAAAAGAAAATTTTTTTACTTTTTAGTAGGGCTGGATTTGGGAGATGGCTGACTTATACCCTAATAATGTGATCGGTATTCTCAGAGTAACATAATTTACACAAAGATTGCTTTCGTTGTAATCACTCATTGCACTTAATGCTGATAAAATTTTCCATTAGTGACAAAGTTCATGCTTAATTTCATAGAATGGAGATGTACAATTGACACGGTTCTGCAAATTGCCGATGGAGGAGATAGCTAACAGACTTTACACAGGGAAGAACAAGACTGACGAAGCTAAGGCACAGAAAGAGGAGATTCAGTCCAATGTCAAAGTTAGTGCCATGGCAGAAATACTGGTGTCAAAGCTTAAAGGCAACTTTGAGCAGCAACCCCAACCTCCACCAGCAAGGAAATTGGTAAATTGAATCACTTTATGTGTTTCTGTTTTATAGTAAGTCATTGTTTGAATCACAGCAGATCACAATGTGAATAGTTTGTGAAAAAAGTGGTACAGAATATACTTGTAAGTCGAATACAGCTGCAATCTCTGCAGATCCAGATCTGTTGTCACATAATGTACCAGCAGATTGGGGTCTATGAAGTTAGGAGTAATTCATAGAACAAGCAAAATCTGTAGATGACAGGTCATTACAATAGTTAATATTTTTTTTAAAAATATCAACCATTGTTTACTTTTTCTTGAAATTTTTTTTGCATGATTAAGCAGACACTACTTCAGATAGACGAAATGTGGTGTGCATGTTTGCATACATAATTACAAATTGGTAACCTAATTTGAGTTTTGTGAGATTATAGTAATACTTCAAATTTTGTTTCTAAAATTTAGAATTTTTTGACCTGTACTTTCAGTCATTATGTCTGCAGTGGGTCATGCATGTTTTACAAACAAAGGTCTAGTTTTGCAGATTAAACTCCCATATTTTCCATTAATCAGAATGACTCCTTGCAGTAATCAGGATAACTTCTTGCAGTAATCAGAATGACTCCTTGCGGCTTGTCCAGTCTGCTTGAACATGGTTTTATGACTGGCTTAAAATTCAATCCAACATTAAAGTTCCCTAATAGAGTTATAGATTTGGAGCTTCTCCAGTTATTTTTGCAAGACAGATAGTTCAGTAGTCGTTAGTATTATTAATGATTTGTTTGTGTATTGATCATCATGCTGTATTTGCAGAAAGGACAACCAACGCTGCTTGCGGCCCAGCCAGCTAGTGAATTCTGTTTCTTCTGTAAGAAGAGGGTATATATCATGGAGAGGATGACAGCTGAAGGGGTGTTCTTCCACCGGCAGTGTTTACGTTGTGACTTCTGTGAATGCACGCTGAACCTCAGCAATTACAGTGTGGACAGAAACTCCTATGGGGATGGTATAGCAAAAGTTTTACTGACTTGTTGGTTGCTGAAAGTGATTTCACCATTACCATATTATTGAATAAATTGTATATTGTATATTTTTACATAGGTTAAGTTTCCAAGCAGTCCAGACTCCCTTAAAAATGCATAGATTGATGTGTGTTTCCAATGGTTCTGAGTATGAGTTTTTAAAAATTCAGAAAACTTGCACAGATTGAAGAGCATAAATTCATCTGCTCCAAAAAAATGTGTGTTGTTGAGTGACATTATTCAGTATGACACATTTAATCAGATCACATTCTCTTTCACAACAGCATGCCTGAACAGCCAATTTATGGCAGGTCATAAATCAAAAAAAGATTTTCAGAGCTCTCATATTTTTCATTGACTTTAGTTCACCAGACTCGTACATTCCAGCCATTACACTTTTGTTGTAATCATTGCGCTTTTTTCACCAAATTATGTTTTATATGGATTATGCTTTATTGTTACAATAAAAACTAAAATAAAAAAAACCAATAACAAGTTATCTTAGTCATTTTTATTATCATTTCTTTAATTCCACTCATATAAATTTGAGAATATTCTTAAAAGATGACTATTGCATAAGAATAGCATAAGAGCACTTTCTTTATTTGCTATTTATAGCAACTATATATAACCCATTTCCAAGAAAACAGACAGGGTTTCTTCAGATTTGAACTTTGCCTCACAAAGTCATTACATTCTTTTGGTAGGTAGTTAGCAGACCAGTCTTTACTTTTAAAGAAAATGGCACCACATAGTGAAATGCTTTATGGCGATTTGGAGGTCAAAGGAAAGGTCACTGACTGAAAGAAGAAAATGGTTTTGCACATTAACTCTAGTTCTCTGCAAATGACACTTACTAAATTTTGTGTTACCAAATTTTGTGGGTGGCTTGCACTTTGGGTGAATAAGATGCTTTTCAACTTTGGGATCAAAAGGTCAACAATCAAGGTCACTGTGACAAAGAAAAACGTTTCCGTACAGTAATAGTTGTACATCACAGAACTGGACCAAACTTGGTGGATGGCTTGCACTTTAGTTAAGGAAGAAACCTATTGATTGTAGGCAAAAGTCAAGGTCACCAACCAAAAGAATCAAAATGGTTTATGCTTAGAAATTTCAGTTATCAACATATACCTTCACCAAAATTTATGGATGACTTGTGTAACAAAGCTGTCTCTTGATTTTGTGTTCAAAATTGTAAATGGTAAAGATCAATGTGACTGAAAACAGTGAAATGGTTTTTACATAATGACTTCATTTCTTGACCATTTACCTGATCAAAGTCTGTGGAGATAAAAAGGTCAAAAGTAAAAAGAGTCACTGTTATTTAAAGAAAATAGGTTTTGGAGAATAACTTCTTGTTTTTTAATAAGTTGCTTGACCAAACCTTGTGGCTGGCTTGTACTTAGAGTAATAAAGAAATGTTAAATTCTAGAGTCTAAAGATTTTTGGTCATGGTCTTGGTAAGTTAATAAATAAGTGATGGTTTCTGGTCATGAACTTCGTACCTTGATCAAAGGGTGTGGTCATTGATACCTGTTGATCACTAATGTCCCAAGTCAACCATACCCTATTAGTGCCTACAGAGCGGAACACGTGGAGGGCATAGAATGTGCTGTTGACAGTACTCCTGTTCATTGTTTTGTACATGACAAAAGTTGCAACCATGATCTGTTATGTCCATTTTCTCCCAGAGTTCCAAGTACAATGATATATCTAGGTAAAATATTACTTCATTTGGATGGCATCATAGCAAAGTGAATGTCATTCAAGTTGCACCATAAGTTATGTTTTTACACAAGTGGACTTCCTTATAACATGAATTGAGTGTGTGTGTGTGTGTGTGTGTGTGTGTGTGAGAGAGAACAGGTGACAGAGAGGTGGAGAGAAAGACTTTGTTTTGTACTGTTCATGTCATTCAGACTTCACAGTAAGCATTCTTGTGCACAAATGGACTTCCTTAACATGAATTTAGTGTTTTTATGTGCATATGTATGAATGAGAAAGAAAGAATGAAAGAAAAAGAAAGAATGACAGAGAAAAAAATGATAACTTGTACTAGTCATGTCATTCATGCTGCATGGTAAGAATTGGTTTTGCAAGTATGGACTTGACATGAATGGAGGGTTTTGGTATGTATCAGAGACTTTTGTTTTGTGCTAATCATGTCATTCAGGCTTCACAGTAAGCATTCAGGTACACAAATGAAATTTCTTTAACATGAAAGGTTTATGTTGTTGTTGTTGTTTTTTGGTTTAATGCCATTTTTCAGCACATGATAGGCTATACAAGGTGGCCAGAATATCTGGTAGATTCAGAACCTGGAATAATCACAGGAAGAAGCAGTGACTTTGGAAGCCACTTTGCAAGCTTTCTCACATACCCATGCTCTCCAAACCCCATGACTCGAACCTACTCGGACAGAGGTGAGATATTGGTGATCTGTTAAGGTAAGTGCCTTAGACCACTTGGCCACTCGGGACCCAAATATCTAGTATCTAGTATGAAATCAGTGAAGCATATAAAGGTAAAGAAATGTTTGGACGTGTTCAAAATGAGTGTTCCATTTTCAAATGCTGTAAACTATTGTTGTGTATTCCCAATGAAAACATGTGGAAAGGTCCATGAAATTTTCTTAATACGATCGATTCTCATTCATCAGTTAGTCAAATGAATTAGTTAAGCGTTCTTCTTTCATCTTGACAGCAATCAGATTCTTCTGTTTCCGCCATGCACGAGCAGAGAGTCGCGTTGGCAGATCCAAGAGAAAGAGGAGCCCTGGTACCAGAAATGAAGTTGTTTCCAAAGTAAGTTTGATAAATAGTATAGGACTTACATGTATGGAATATTCATTAATCTGGATCTTCAAATAAAAAAGAAAAAAAAAACATTGTTTCTTTGTTGAAAGATTTTTGTAAAAACAATAATTCATATATTGTATGGCAGATGGAGGTTTTATTACAGGCATATGACACAAAGCCTGCAAAGAATGTGATAGTAGATGTATATAATATGTAGATTGTATCAGGAGTGTATTCTGTCTTTAAAAGTGCTATAGTCCAGACAGTTTTTATATAGAGTATACACTCTAAATCTATATATATATATATATATATATATATATTATATAGTTTTTCTAAATCATTCAGATTTGAAGGAGTAGATGAATAATCTTCATACTAAAGTAACACTTTTGCTGGCTTTTGAAGATGAAAAGTTATTTATCAACAGAATTTTTAAAATAAAGCACAAAAAATGTAATGTTTTTTTTTTATAAATGTATCTCTTATGGAAATTTGTTAGGGTTATTGGGAATAGAGACCATCATTTTGGAAAATACATTCCAGCAGTAAGGAACAAACTTCTACATGATTAAAAAATTGGAATTCTGTATGATTTTGAAATATTTTTCATTTGGATGGGGAGCCAGTTATTGGCCCACTTGGAAATTGCTCTTACAATTAAATGTATCATTATTCCTAATTGCATGAAATATAAAGTAGGTGGGGAAGGATGCTACATTTCGATTAGCAATAAAAATATGGAACTCACAATGAGTACTTAAGTAAAACTGCATACAATTCAAAACCTGATATCTTCTTTCAGGAGAACATTCCAACTGACTCTGCAGATGAGGCTGGTCTGACTCCACCAAAAATGTGCACACCAAATACAAGGTCACCAAAGAAAGGTACACCAGGTATAGATGCTGCTTCCTTTTTTGAGAGATGCATTATCTTGAATAATATTTTGACCTTCGATGATAATTTTCATAAATTTGGAAATGGTTTAGATAATTGTTAGCAAATTGATGGGGAAATCTTGCAACAAACATAGACATGTGTCAAGTTTGTACACAACTATTTTAGATAAAACTACTTTTACTGTTTTCTATTTTCTTTAACATGAAGCTGAAACATTATCAATAACAAATATCAAATTAACTCAGATACTGTATATCTAATTAGCACAGATAATGTAACATAATACTATAATATATACTGTTGCACAGATTATGCTTTATGAATTGAGTATTCTTTTGTTTCTGTGATTGTATGGCATAGTTAGCCCATGTGAGAAAGCCAGTTATCTTATTTGAGTGTGCTCATTGACAATAAAAAAATGGCATCATCATGTTGATGACCACATCAATATTACCAGTATTTCCAGGTATTTAATATAAACAGCAAATCTAGTTTATGGCAAAGTCTTAGGTATGTTGTAAACTGAACTTGATATTCTCTGTTGAAAAAATGTTTTGGCATATACTCCATTTGTGTATAGCTACATCCAAATGAAGACTGCCAGCTTGTTTTAAGTTCTTGTTTTTATTTAGAAATATAAGATAAATGATTCATAATAAGCTTTTGATGTGGGATGAGGAATTCCTACTCTTGGTGTGAGAACTTGTGGGTTAAATGTTGTGCCTGACACTCAAAGTTCTTTCTTTGACCTCAGCCCCCTTGATGCCAAAGTCATTAGCTATACCAGATGATCTCAGTGGCAGTTTGAAGACTCCAGAGAGAATAGAGTTTGAGAACACCATTAATGGGCTGCCAGAGGAGAGTGAGGAGGAACAGACTGAGTACAATCTTCGAGCCTCCGTCTCTATGGACAACATGTTCATGGATGAAGAGGAGGTTGATACTGATTCAGATTTAGAGTAAGTTTTTTTTCAATTTTAAAAACTTTCACTTGATTAATAATAACTGACTTATGTTTTTGAAATCATTTTCCTTCAGTTTTGATGGCATCCACATATCCCATAACTTTTTTAGTCAAGTTCCAGAAATGCAAAACATTTCAAGGAAATAACTTCCTTGAGTTGTATCTTTTTTTAAAAAATGTATAAATATACATTGTAATAATGAAATTTGACAGTCATATTTGAGGGTACTTTTAAATGATATATTGTTTTAAGGTGATGTTAAACATACAATGGGTAATAAATATTTATAGGTATTAAATCTCAAAATTTGCTTCTTTAACATAGACCTGTGTACTCAACTATTTCTGCCTGGAACTTATTACAGATTTATTTGAATTTGGATTTCCAAGGTAAACTTACATTAACCTGCTGTGAGGTCGAGTGTTATATGTTATGATGTTGTCATCCCTTTGTTTGCCCCTTCATCCATCTGTCTTTCGTATATCTGGTACCAATTTCATTATCACATAATAAATTTAGTTGTGCACCATATACATTGACCAACCTTCCTGAATTGCTTCCACTTGGTGTAACAAAGATTTCTATGAATTTTGGTGTCAGAAAGTCAAAGGTGAAGGTCACTGACTGAGAGAAGGAACATTGTTTCCACACAAAAACATTAGTTCCACATCACATATCTGGACTGGATCAAACTTTATGGATGGCTTGCACTTGGGGAAGAAGCTTTTTGATTTTGGGATCAAAAGGTCAAAGGTCAATATCACTGTGACAGAAAGAAGACAAAATTGTTTTTACACAGTAACTTCAGTTCTACATAAGAGACTTCTGCCAAACTTTTGTGGATTGCTTGCACTTGGGACCTCCCAAGGCAGAAGCCTTTTTATATTGGGGAGAAAAGGTCAGTGGTCAGAGTTACTGACTTAGAGAAGAAGAAGAATGGTTTTTGCACAAAATTTAGTTTATTTACATGGAGGACTGTTAAGCACAGTGTGGCGTATCATGTACAATTCACAGCGCTCTTGTTTTTAGGGACATGTGAATGTCTTTCAGTTGATCAGGTTTACCTGTTTAAAAAAATTTCAACATTTTACATGTACTCAATAAATTAACACCTATTTTTATGTCAAAATGTTATCAAAAGTCTTTCGGTTATTTCATCCACTGTATGTTTTCAGTGATTTCCTTTCTGAGTGCTCTGATGCAGACTTGGCCTCAATTCTCTATGAGTGGTAATTATTTTTGGCAAGCTTGTGTGATGCATATGCAAATTTGAAATTAGTTGCAGATATGTATGCAGAATTGTATGGTTTAGTGTAAGTTTGATATGTGTTTGTATTTCAAGGAGTTATTTTGTGGAATTGCCCCATGTAGCAGTGCAAGAATGAGATGAGCATGACAGTTTTGTAAAATTCTGATGAATGATGATGATGGTGACATTTGTGATAATGGCAATGATCAGTTTAATTATTGAGAAGTTCTTCATTTTTGGCATGGAGGAATTTCAACCCGCATAATGTTTATTTACTCTGAAATATTGTTAATATTGCTTAAGTTGATAACAAACTGTATTTATCTTGCTACAATTAGTAACATTGTTTAGATCCATTGGTCTTTAGGTAATTTTATTTTTCTCAAGAGAGGCAAGTAGAATTTAGGTAAATGATTACATGTGATAATAATTATCTCTCAAATAGTAATGCTTGAAACAATAATAATGCTTTTGAAAGGAAATCAGTTCCTTCAGGAGTAATTCAGATGTTAATATAAATTATGTGGTGACATATAAAAAAGAATTAAAAAAAAGAAAAATGTAACAATTCAGATGTTAATATAAATTATGTAGTGGCATATAAAAAGAGAAGAAAAAAAAAATAGAAAAATGTTACAATTCAGATGTTAATATAAATTATGTGGAAACATATAAACAAAGAAGAAAAAAAGAAAAATGTAACGATTCAGATGTTAATATAAATTATGTAGTGACATATCAAAAAGAGAGAAAAAAATAGAAAAATGTAAAGATTACTGAAAGCTGGATGTTTAGAATTGTAATAATTTCTATGAATAGCAGCATCTCCTACATCTGATCTGATGTAAATGAGTATAACTTGGAACCTCTAATTCATCAGTATTATCAGTACTTAGATTATGTGAAAACACCTACTATAGTGGTGTTAGAATTTTATTAGCATTACTATTTTGCAAAAAGTTAATGATGATGATGTAAGTTTAGTTAAAAATTAATGCTTTTGTGGAAATCTGACAGTGGAATAATAAAATTATTGTTACTGTTTTGCTACATTGATAGAGTGATGATGATGATAATGACAAAAGTTACAATGACAGAGATCACTTAAAATAAAAAGGAGTAACATTGGTGCTCTCTAACTCTCTCATTTTTTCTACTGTTGTGTAACATAGTGAATGATGGTCATGAAGACAATGGTGATTGGATTTTGTATATAGAGGAGTTCTGTCTGCATATCACCCACTGTGGCATTGCCAGAATGTGATTTGTATGGCTGTTTTGCAACATAGTGATGGATGATAAGGCACTGAAGAGGGATAATGTTACTGATGACTGCAACACTTCAACAACTCTTGTTTGTGAAACCACTTACAGTGCTATATTGAATTAAGCATGTCTGCTTTGCATTGCAATGATGATGATGATGACAACAGATATAGAGTTCTTTATAGAAGATTCCCTCCTGGTAGGATTTATGTCTAATAATGTACTCACTGCCCTCTAAAAATATAATTGATTTCAACTGAAGTTAATATACAAATGTATTTTGTAAATCTGAACAATATTATATATTTGAACTGAATGTTCCATGTGGATCAGAAAGTTTTCCTATCCAGGCATTGATATGATTTGTGTTTATGACTGTAGAGAAAACATTGTTATAAAAATGGATTTAGACATATAAATAAATTAAATAGACTGTAAGCCCCAAGTTATGTTCATTTTATGCATACAAATGTATCAGATTATTGGAATATCTCTTTCTTCATATCACTGCTATATTTTTTAGATTCATTAGTCCATGTCACACTTTCCAAATACTCATATGATATCACAAATCACCAGTTTCAACCAAATTTGGCATAGAGCATCCTGGCATAAAGTCCTTTAAAGTTTATACAAATTATCTCAATCCACTGTCAAAAAATCTGTCTGCCATTACTGAAAGTAGAAGAATGTTTACATGACCTTCAAAACAATGGAACAAGATGATCAGGTTTGACAGAAAGCATCTTGGCACGAAGCTCTTGTAGGTTTATACATGCAGTGCCAATCCACCATTACCAAAAGTAGAAAAACCTGTTCATCATAAATTAAAATTGCTGTTTTCAACTTCATTTAATAAACCAAATGACCCGATTTAACTAATATTTGGCAGAGAGCATCCTATCATAAAGACCTTTTATGGTTGTGAAAATGAGGCAGATCTGCATACAATAAGGCCATTTACTCAAAATAGGGAAACCTTTAAATGTCTTCAACAACAAGAAAACAACAACAACCAAAAAACTGTCAGAGTTGATTACATTTGACAAATTATCCTGACATGACAACCTTTCAGATTTATAAATGTTGCCAATCTGCCATCAAATATGACTGCCATTAATAAATATAGAAAATCCTTTCGACTTATCCAAAACTCTCTGGATAGAATTTGACTAAATTTGACTGAAAGTATCATGGCATTGAGGTTTTACAAATGATGGTGATCCATCATTATATTTTGTTTCTAAAATTTATTTTAATCGACATATTTATTCTCCCAAATAGAATTTGACCAGTGTTCACAGAAAGCATTGTGGCATGAAGACCTCTTATTTTATACATTTGATGCCAAACTGCCATCAGAAGTTAAATAAAGAAAACCTTCAATAACTTATTCTAAATAACTGTTGAACAGAATTTGACCAAATTTGAATACCTTTCAGATTTATACAAAGGATGTCATTCTGCCTTCAAATATTGCTGACATTGCTAAACAGATAAATTAATTTTTTAAAACACTTTTTGTGAAAAATAAATGCAGAACAGAATTTGACTGACACGAAGCATACTTGGTAGAAGGTCCTCTCGGTATTGGACTAATGATGTGCCATCAAATAAGCTATAGAAAACTTGAAACATTCATTGTTATAACATGCAAATTACAGTGTTGGAGAAACCATCCTGCTGACCCATATTTTTGGCCTACTTTTCATGTATTTGGCCATTAGGTCAGTGTCAGTCTGGTGAGTGATCTCGGGCCCAGTTCATCTCATATTAAATACGTATTGCATATTGCATCATCTGATGTAAAGAATCTTACATTTTTGAACATTTCAATGTATGAAACTTTTGAAAATACTTTTGTTGCTTGCCAACAGTAAAAAGAAGAGGGAAATTATCTAACTCATTTATTGAATGTAATTTGAAATGAGTCAGTCATGGTCAGAAGACCCAGATTAAATTCATATTTATTGGAAAGCATGCACTGTGTAATTGTAAGATTTTCTGAATTTTAAGTCTTTATAACTGAGACTGTAATTAGATACGTTAAAGGTAGATAAGGTGTAAGATATTTAACTTGAGGTTTGTGCAAAGTAAGTGTTTTAATTGCTGGATAGTTTTCATTTGCACAGTTACTTGTTTCTTTTTTTATAATTAGAATCAAGACAGATAACAATTTAAAATCAGTACAAATTTGATTTCTGTGTTAATATAGCATGCTGTGCATGGGAAGGACCAACTTCATTCACTTTGTTTGAGTTCTACTGAACCTAAATATTGTAGAATTTTCTATCTTAATGGGAATTGAAAATAGTTACTGCATGGATTCATAACAAGAAAAGTTTAAAAAATTGTCTTGACCACCTTTTCATCAGTTCATGTTGAGTAGAGAAATCAGTTTAGCCATTGTAGGATATGGTAGTCTGCATGACCTATAATAAGTACATAGTGATCATCCTTTGTTTCTATTTTCTCTAATTACATTGTACAAGCATAAAAAACTAAATTTCTAAAGAATGTGAATTTGATCAATTATATGCATTAAAATGAATAGTGGTTTGCATGTTACTTTCATTGTGAATATAAATGGGTTTTGAAAGATGTTTTTTACTGTTAAGTAATCATATAAGTCATGCTCGTTTATTATCTTTATTGAAAGTTGGAAACTAGTTTCTTTTTAAGAAGAATTTCAGTCTTGCTTGATCCTTTATGATTTGCTAAATGTTTTTTACTGTGTGTTGAGAGTGAAGCTTTATTCCTATGCAATGAATTCTATGTAAAATACCATTATATATGCTTTGTCTTGTCACTCCTGTGGTAAAAAAAAAAAAACAAATTATGAATTTAATAGCATAAATCATGAATTTATTGGGAAATCAGGTTTATAGACAAGGCATTGATAGAGCCAGTTACAGAGGTATTTGTAACAGTAAGCCCACCACTTTTTTTTAATAAATTCTCCAAAAGAAAGTCTTGTTAGTGTGCTTCTTGACAAAATCTTCAAGTTTATGTATTTGGTCAGTGGCAAATGGGGACCAGGCAGACAGCCTCGTCTTGTCATCTTTCTAGAAATTAAAGCTAACATAATGCCTTTCAGTTCTGGAAGGACCAAATCTGATTATGTTGGACAACTTTGTATTGGTGACTTTCCTCCTCAAACAGGGGCACCAAATCACCTGATCTGTGTGTACTGGTTTTGCAGTTTTTTATTGGTGTTACCACTTTAAATTCGACATACAAATTAGACACATTCCTGGCTGACTGAATGTCCTAGCTGATGTTCAGTTCAGACAGGGTCAGGTTATTCATATGGAATGCCGCCTTCATCCCTGGCTTTTCCATTGCATTTGTGTGCTTTGGGGGCATATGATAACGAACCTTTTCTTCATGGGCAAGAACTGGTTATCGTCAGTGGGCAGTCAATCATATACTCGCTGTCATCTATCAATAAGTCGAGAGCAGCAAACATGCAGATATCCTCTCTGCATCCTCAAGCACAACTTGAAGCTTACAGAGGCAAGTCATAGCAACTGCAAAAGACTTTCTCCCTTGGAAGTCAGGAAAGCAGGATATTACCTCTCACGCCCTTTCTTCATGGCTTAAGTGGGTTATATGCTTGACATTCTCTGACCTCTTATAAGATCAAAGTCACTTCATGTGGATTTTAGCTTAGAGTGATCTGCATGAGCCTCATGCTTGAACATTTTGATCAGAGATATGACAGAAGCTGTTAGCTGATATGCAAAGTCAGTTATTATCTCATTGATTTAGCTTCACATTGATGTAATCCGAATCTGGCAAGTCTTGAGGCTGTTTCCCAAACAAGAACCAGACCTAACTAAACCAACAGTCTCTTAATTTTGCTGGATTTGCCAGTGAATTTTGAGAAATGATTTCAATACTCATCTTCTTAACATGTGATGGTAGTCATGGATCATGTGACAATAGGCTGTGTTGCTTTAAGCAGGAGAATGGGTTATCAATAACATAGGGAATCCAATCTTTCTTCCCTGGAAGGATACCTGATGCTTAGCATTCCCTCATCCTATTACATGTACCTATTCTACTAATATTGTGATCAAGGAATGTATTCAAAGGAGAAAGCAAATTTTATAGCAAATTATGATTCTCCAAGAATACTTACCTGATCACATTACTTAAAGACTCTTGCAACCACCCCACTATTGGTATGTTCAGTCAGCTTAAAACTGGTGGTTCCTAGTGATGGCAAGGGGAGGTAGTGGGCAAGAGTTACTCTCCTTTGGCTATGTGATTTAAACTGAAAAGTTAGTTAGTTATTCATGCCCGTCACTCCTGCCGGGGTATAGGCCGCCAACAAAAGATCGCCAGAGACTTCTGTCCTGTGCCATTCTCTCAAGCTGACTCCAGGTGTGACCCAGCTTAGCGATGTCCGCCTCAAGGTCACATTGCTAGGTGTTTCTGCTTTGTGGCTTCCGCAGGCTCGTGGCTTTCACCACACTGCATCATATGTCTTCCAGAAGAAGACCCTTCCTCCCTTAGGCTTTCAGTTTCTGGTTTTTCTTCTGTTAGCGTTTTTGTAGCAAGTTGGGTTTTACAGGGTTGGATTGCTAGCCCCACGCCCAACCCTCCTCCTTTTACAACTGGGCTTGGGACCGGCAATGGCGGAGTTTTAGACTGAAAAGGTGCATTTCTATTTTTTAGTAGGGCTGGATTTGGGAGGTAGCAGGCTTATATTCCTCATGTTAATGTGACTGGGTAAGTATTCTCCGAGAAGCAGTTTACTATAAAATTTGCTTTCCATTTATTGCAGTACCAAATTATCCTGCTCTTGTTGGATTTGGAATTTAGCTTCAGTCTGTGCATGTCTTTATCTTGTATCATCCTTGGAGTGAGGAATTTCCCTGTATTTTGTAGTGATAGCAGATTAAATTTTAAATTCACCTTGACCTTGATGTTAAAGATTTTTACATTGCTTATGCTTATGTAATATGCCCATTTTCTTAAGTAGTTTGACACATTACTTGCTATACAAGGTAGCTATATTATCAAATCTGAGGATATGTAGACTATGGCCAGAGTCTTGTTTATAATTTTATTTGTAATAATGTGTCGACAGTTCTTTACCATGGCTCACTGATTACTTTCTAGGAGAGAGAATGGATACATCAGTAAATACCATTCTGACTCTAAATGTTTTAACTAATACATTTGAATGCAAAAATGAAGCATAGGTAATAAATAAAAATTATGTTCTGAAAATAATTTCAGTATTTTTTATGAGATATGCAAGTACTCTTACTTTGAGTATTCATACTCATACCTTCTTTTTGAAATATTTTTGGAGTTATTGGCTTGACACCACCAACACTGCTGCTAATAGAAAACATCATGCTCACTATGTCTTGCATTTTGCTTGAATAAAGATGAGACAAAATTTAAACAAGATAACAGAGAGAATTGACACATTTTTATCTGACCATTTATCTAAACTACAGCCACAGAAATGCAGCCAGTGTATCATTCGTCATTCCAGGACAAAGAGGAAAATATGTGATGAGCTTGTCTGGTTATCTATCATTATTTTTCATCTGATATTATAAGTCTCCTGAAGGATATCTGTTGAAACCAGTCTGCTAGGCAAAACTTTGGAGTGGGTTTCAAGAGTCTACCTCTTAGGGGAGGGGGTTGAGGGGACTAAAGTTTACATACTATGATTTATGCAACCTTGAAAAATAATTGAATTTGTTGTTAAACTCTTTTAATGTTGCCAAAAGGTCCCTGAATATATTTAAGGATAATAAAACTGTAAAACAAAGTAATATATCACTTATTAAATTATGAATCTTCTTATTTACATATAAAATTTGGTAGCTTAAATGATGGCCTAGTGGCTAGAGCATCTGCCTCGGATATGGGAGGTCGCAGGTTCGAAGCCCCGCCGAGTCATCCCAACAACTTATGAAAATTGTACTAACAGCTGCCTTGCTAGGTGCTCAGCATTAAGAGGTTAGTTTAGGACTGGTCGATCTGGTGTCAGGATAATCTGACTGGATGGGACATGATGCTACATGTCTGTGGCATGATGCTAGACATCACTATAAGCTGCCACACTGCAGACATCTTAGTGATATGACTGAAAATTTTTTAAAGCTACTTTAATAATAAAATTGAAAATACCACAATAAACTTCCACACTGCAGACATCGTAGTGATATGACTGAAAAATCATTAAAGCTACATTAAAAATCTAAATCACACATGCACACATGTATGTATGATGCCCTAGTGCTAGACATCACTATAAACTGCCACACTGCAGACATAGAAGCGATATGACTGAAAAACCATTAAAGCTACGTTAAAAATCACACACACACACACACACACACACACACGTTTTGGTGGCTTATGTTAAACTTTTGCATTTAGTGCATAAATATGTATTTTTACCACCTGTAAAAATACCATTTTACCAGGAATCATACAAAAAAGTTAACTGGGACCTACATTTGACATTTTGGGGCCCCGAGTGGCTGAGTGGTCTAAAGCGCTCTCCGTTACGGATCACTGCCATCTAACCTCTGTCTGCATGGGTTCGAGTCTTGGATTCAGCCAATGTGGGTATGTGAGAAAGCTTGCCAGTAGCTTCTTGTGGGTCGGTAGTTCTTTCCAGGGTTTTCCCGGGTTCTTCCTCCACCATTAATACTGGCCGCCATGTATAGCCTATCGTGTGCTGAAAAATGGCGTTAAACTCCACAACAACAACAACAACAACATTTGACATTTTACTAGTATAATTTAAGTGTTAACATTTAGCTCAGGACCACATGTGACTTTTGCATGCTGGATACATACTGATCTATCAAGAATCATGAAACTTTCTGAGAGGATGCATTTGTTAGGCACAGTTCCTTCGTTTCAATAGTACTTTATGTAAATGTGAATTTCTCAGGAACTGTTCATGGCAGAATCATAAAATTGATATGCGTACCTTATACAGTAGTCCCACTCTTGAACAGCCCCCCTGACCAGCAGCCACCCGCTCCTCACGGCCAGAATCTGACGGCACCGACGAGTTTGTGTTCAAAGTACCCCTCATGAAAGGCCACCCCACTAACGTGACCAGCGGCCAGCATATTAGTGCAAAAATATAAAATTTACCCCTCACAAGCAGCCGCATTTTATTTTGTAATACGTATCCAGAACCAATTTTATTCATAATGTGTGTTAAGTAATCCGATTTCTGTTTCCCGATGTCAGGTTTTCGTTACTGAAAGAAGTGTTGACTAAAGTACATGTACCACTAAGGTTAATATTATATCATTTATGCCTCACGAGAAGCCACATTTATTCCACAAAGCCGAGAAAGACTCAAATTTTAATCCATACAAAAAGGTAAGTACATGTAATCCGATTAACCTTACTGCTGTGTTATCATGAGATGTCCAGTTTAGTCACTCTGATAATTGTTAAGATTGCAATTATTGAACAATAGTAACAGCTGAGAAGTGGCGGTATTGATGTACAATACACAAGTCAGCAGGGAAATGGTTTGATAGCCTCTATGGCTTCCCTTAGTAAGATGTTGAGCTTGTTCACTTTCATAATTAGTGGCTATTAACTACTGACAATAATTGCCAAGGCCACAAATCCTAACAGCTGCGAGGTGCTGTGGTTCAGATCAAATCTGCGTACATATTGAAGCCATTTTGGCTTCTCTTACTTAGTGTAAAGAAATGTAAACACAAATAGGGTACCAGACTGCGACTAATGAATCACGTGACAAGATCGCTGCCTTTAAAAAACACATGGCATTTTGTTTAAATGCAGAAAAATTGTTTTATCAGTCTTGTAGTTGGCAACATTGATGATTACAACCGGACATAATTGTCAAGATCATAACAGGGTCAGCATAGTCTAAAAATAGATTTTTGCAGACACACACACACAGAAATTAGCCTTGAACAAAACAGGGTACCAGACAAAGACCGCAAAATCACGTGGCAACACATTCCTTTACGAAGAAGGCATTTCATCTGCTCTGGAAAAGTTTTGTCTGCATAATTAAATCGCATACAGTTAGCAACATTCGAATAAAATCATTTCCAAACATTCACATGTCATCACATAAATGGAGACGATTATTTTACAAAAAAAGGCGGTTATTCTACTCGACAACATTGGGTGAGGTGGGGGGGGACTTGCCAAACAATTTTAGGTAGAAAAGACTCGAATAAAACAATTTTATTTTGAAAAGACTCGAATAAACAACATTGTAACTGATGAGGAGGTTATTCAGCAGCAGTGGGAAAATGGAGCAAATGCAAAGAGAATTATGTATGTACCAAGATTTAAATGCTGTTTTTGAATGGTTTTGCAATGTGCATGACAACAACACATGCTCGCATATCACACTTATGCCAAGAATAAGAACTATGAATGTATATTCAGTTGAAATAAGTCTATTATTATAACAAGAAGAACCTTTTAATAATTAATTTTACTTTTAAACGAAGATATTAAATGCTTTGAAGAATGTAGCTTTCTTACTGTGTATATTACATATACTTCTCACAAAAAATTTATTCCCCCTCAGGAAAGGCCACCCGTCTTATAAGGCCACTTTCCCGGTGCAGAAGGGGTGGCTGGATAAGAGGGGGATGACTGTTCTACCACCCACTACAATCAAAGAATACCAATTATATTTAAACTTTCACTAAGCTTTGCAATCAGTGTTTTGACCACAGGAATTTTGTTATGCTGTACACATTCTTTCTGACACAGAATCATGAAATATGTTGAGGGGATGCATCAGGATAAGTTCTACATCCTTATTTCAAAAAATAGCTATGTGACCAATATTTGATGCTTCAGTGACTTTCTGTAAATTTATTGGGTGATATTTATGTTTGGATCATGAAACTTTATAACTGGACATATCTCTATTAGTTTACACTCTTACAATCAGAGGTCACAGTGACCTACATTGTATGCTTTGATAGCATGAGTTATGTATTTGTGTTTAGTGGCTGCATAGATTCTTCCATACTATAAACATCCAAACATACTCTGAAGGTTCTTTCGGACCAGTTCAAACGAAAGTAGGAAATGTTGATTCAATGGTAACTTTCCATATTTATGACTGTATGATATTGTGATAGGTTACCCTCAGCAGGTTAATTGTGTATTATATATGGGAATTAGTATAGGAATTAGATGTGTGCACTGAAAGCCTCAGCTATAGTGGCTAATCAAAGTAAATATTGATGCATGAATTATGTTTGTATGTATTGACTGTCACTCAAGGGCTACTGGAAGCCAGTGACTTCAGTTTAGTAAAATCAGGCTTCTAGAGGTGGAAAATGGTAACAGCTTCTGAAGAAAGGTTTTAGGAACCATATTTAAAATTTTCTTTCTGTAGTTTGATATCTTCTATGCTCTGTGACATTCGGTACATAGATTGGTGAGTGGGTATGTTGTTGGAGATAGATGGTTAACATTATGTCAGCAGAATACTAGCTATATAGTGCCAATTGAAAGGTAACATTTAAAATTTCAGCTAGATTAACAGCTAAACTGTAAAAACCAAATGCCTAAAAAAATCTTGAATTAGAAAAGGGCAAACGTCATTTTCAGGATCACTTTGGTCTCAACTTACTTTCTGCAGGATGATGTTTACATTGGCTACTGGAGACAACTGAAATGCTTGAGAGCTATGTAATTGTTGATTACTCTGCAATTACTAATAACAATTATATCATAATTTTTCAGGAAAAGGTAAGTCTGATAAGAAGAGACATCTATCACTGTAATTGTTATTGTGCACTAGCCCTCAGGCCTTTGATACAGTATTTGTGAGGTTTCATATATAGGGTTTCAGATGTGGATGTGCACCACAGTATGAGAATTATGATCTTATCCATGGGCAGGGTATTGGCAGATAGATGCAGGAGGACTAATAATTAACTGTGAAGATCACAGGCATGTGCTTTTGATGCAGATTTCCAGTTTGTACAGAGCTAATATCACTGTTTAAAATACTGACAATGCAGATCTTTGTTTCAGGTCAGATGAAGAGTTAAAGGAGGCAGTTGACCTTTTCAATGAGGGTCACTTGGAAGAGTCCATCTGTTTGATGAAGGAGAGTATGAGAAGGTCCCAGGACAACCTCTTGGATTTTCACAAACATGTCAAAGACAATGGTTATGAGGGAATGACAAATGGAGACCCAGAGGAAGAGGATACAGAAAATGATGGTACTAGAAGTCATAAACAAGAAATATGTATTTGAAGGATAATTATGTTTATCATATATATATATATATATATATATATATATATATATATATATATATATATATATATACACACAGAGGAGTGATATGGTATTAGCCCTGCCAGACCGACCTGTCTTGTCACATGATCAGAGTATTACCTATGTGGGTCCGACATGTCCTGTCACATGATCAGGGTATTACCCATGTGGATCTGCTCTGGCCTGTCACATGGTCAGAGTATTACCCATGTGTGTTGACTCTGTCCTGTCACATGGTCAGAGTATTACCCATGTGGGTTTGCTCTGTCCTGTCATATGGTCAGAGTATTACCCATATTACTCATGTGGGTCTGTTCTGTCCTGTCACATGGTCAGAGTATTACCCATGTGTGTCTGCTCTTCCTTGTCAGATGGTCAGACTATTACCCATGTGTGTTGACTCTGTCCTGTCACAGGGTCAGAGAATTACCCATGTGGGTCTGCTCTGTCCTGTCACATGGTCAGAATATTATCCATGTGTGTTGACTCTGTCCTGTCACATGGTCAGAGTATTACCCATGTGCGTCTGCTCTGTCCTGTCACATGATCACAGTATTACCCATGTGAGTGTGTTCTGTCCTGTCACATGGTCGGAGTATTACCCATGTGTGTCTGTCCTGCCTTGTCAGATGGTCAGAGTATTACTTACTTGGATCTGCTCTGTCCTGTCACATGGTCAGAGTATTACCCATGTGGGTCTGTTCTGTCATGTCACATACTAGAGAATTGTTTCCAGTCAGTAACTTTGAAACACTAGTATGAGGCTTTACATTAAGAAAATATAGGTCAGATTCTTATTTTCACCATTGTCCAGAAACATGTAACATTGTGCTAACAACAGATGAGTTATGAACCCTGTTTGTCTTAAAATTGTGCCATTTTATTGAATCATAATTTAGTTTCTCTCTATAACTTGTGGAGGACATGAATTCAAAACAAATTTGATATGTTGCTTTATGATCAGAAAACCTAGGTCACAATGTTCCACCAACATTTTGTTGAGTTATGGCCCCAGTTTGAAATTGAACTTTATCCTCTGGTAGCATCTGAATTTTGTTTCTTTTCAAAGATTTTGAAAAGTTGAAGAATTGAACTTTTCAAAGTTTATAATTTTACATAGCTAAGGGTCTAAATGCATAAGTTTTTGTGCATTTTCTTGTACTACGTTTAGTTGAATATCTATTCCTTAGAGGGTGATTACACTGAAATATTGGAAAAAGTACCCCATCAATAATTGTTCACAGAAAAGTACTGGAAAATGTATTCTTTCTTCAATTGTCAACAGAAAAGTATTGGAAAGTGTACCCCATCACCAATTGTCCACAGAAAATATTGAAAAATTTACCCTTTCACCAATTATCCACAGGAAAGTTTTGGAAAATGTACCCCATCACCAGTTGTCCACAGAAATGTATTGGAAAATATATACTTTCTCCAATTATCCACAGAAAAGTATTGGAAAATGTATCCTTTCACCAGTTGTGTACTGAAAAGTATTGGACAATGTATCCCATCACGAAATGTCCACAAAAAAGCACAGGAAAATGTACCCTTTCACCAGTTGTCCAAAGAAAAGTATAGGAAAATGTATCCTTTCACCAATTATCCACAGAAAAGTATTGGAAAATGTATCCTTTCACCAATTATCCACAGAAAAGTATTGGAAAATGTATCCTTTCATCAGTTGTCCACAGAAAAGTATTGGAAAATCTACCCCATCACGAAATGTCCACAAAAAAGCACAAGAAAATGTACCCTTTCACCAGTTGTCCAAAGAAAAGTTTTGGAAAATGTACCGTTTGTATAATTATTCACAGAAAAGTATTGGAAAATGTACCCATTCTCCATTTGTCCACAGAATAGTAGTCAAATTGGTGTCTAAAAATTCATCCAATTTGCTTTGTTTAAAGATCAAAGATGCCTCTTATCAAACACACAAAGTAATGAGTATGTTGGTGAAGATCAAAGACTCTAGCACTCATTAAACACACAAAGTAATGCGTATGTTGGTGAAGATCAAAGACTCTAGCACTTATTAAACACACAAAGTAATGAGTATGTCGGTGAAGATCAAAGACTCTAGCACTTATCAAACACACAAAGTAATGCGTATGTTGGTGAAGATCAAAGACTCTAGCACTTATTAAACACACAAAGTAATGAGTATGTTGGTGAAGATCAAAGACTCTAGCACTTATTAAACACGCAAAGTAATGAGTATGTTGGTGAAGATCAAAGGATCTAGCTTTTTTAATCAAATGTAATGTGTATGTTGGTGAAGATAAAAAACTCCTGCCCTCATCAAATATACAGAGTAATTGGTATGTTGGTGAACACCAAAGACTCCATATCAGATACACAAAAGGTATGTTGGAGAGTGAATTGTTTTTGCTTAACACTTTTATTGAAAAATCACATAGGTTTTTTGCAACAGAAAGCCTGCATGGCCAATTTTTGGCATGTCATACATTTCCCACATAATAGTAATAGTTGAACTGGTATTTAAAAATTCATCAGATTTGTGTTGGTTCTCAGCAACAGAAGGCTTGCATAACCTTTTACAGCAGGCTGTAGATTGCTGATAATTTTCCAAGGTCTTGCATACTTTTCATTGACTGTACCATTTCTTTCACAGGAGTGTTGTTGTGATTATTATGTTCCGACTCTGTGGTCGTAAACTAAGTAACAGAAAGAAGCAAAACCAGCAAGTTTTGTAAAACTTCACAAACGATTTATTTATCAGTGTTATAAAATGAAAATGCGAGAGGAATTTAGCAGCATTATGAAGCGAATCCAAAAGCAATCAAGGAAAGTCCAAAAGAATGAAAAGTTCCATATAAACATTGAAACTGGCAATGTACTGGTCTGCCAAGAATCGTGATGTTGTCAGATTGTTGGTGTCCAGAATTCTGTTGAATAATTCATAATAGTTCCAAAACAATATTATAGTCCAAAAAGAATGAGCACTTTCTGTTTCCACTGAATAGCCCAAACAAATGTTTTTCCTCTCAAATAATGTATAAGTACAGCATGAAACATGTCTGCAGACTTGATGTTACAACAAGAACACAAGAAATAAGAATGACTCCAAAAATTGGAATGAAAATTGATTGCTCATTTCTTTCTTTATATACACCTTCTATTACCACTATATTTCACAACATACCCCCATGTGACAAATGATACTATTCTATTTCAAAATACCTAACTCATTCAATAGAAATTAACTTAATTCTTCTAAGGTACCACCTGACCGATCTGTCCTATGGGAAAAAGGCAGAATATTGTAAACATGTTTACTAATAATTATATTATTATTAACTGTCAAGATGTACTTAGGATCTAATTATAGTTCCTGTGCAATTTTGCATTCTTTAATATCCCTAAAGCAACCCTAGTCACGTAGGCAAAATCTAAAGATAATCAGTACAATTTATAGCCATGAATAAAAATTACAAAAATTAGATAAAATCATGTACCGGGAGTTTAAAAAAAGAGACAGTCCTACCCGTTTATGTCGACATCCTCGGGCCTGAGGAAATATTATCGACATAGGCGAATGTCGAGATAAGTGTTGGGGGTGGGTCTGAAAAAAAGATACAAGTTAAATTCGTCAGTAAGGGGTGACCTGTCATCAGTGAGTAGCATTTACACTTTGAGAAAACAAACAATGCAAATTTTGATTACATGAAGACAAAACCAGTGTGAAATACACTTGTATATTGACAAATTACATTTTGGTTACCTTTGTGTAATAAAATCCACAATAAAATATTGCATCAGTCACATCCTGATATGAAAAACATTCACTACGTTATTCAATGTCGGCATAAGCACATGGCTGCATAGTTGTTATTTACACGCTTCAAGTACATGTACTTAAATTGGCCTAGATTTTGGTCAGTCTGTTCCCATCTTATTGAGGCTACCAATGGGATGGGGCTATTCACAGGGAAATGAAAACCTGTCGACAAGTTAGTTTAAACAGTACGTGTATTTAGTTACAGAAGTCATCGTGAAAAGTACATAAAAGCGAACAAGAGATATGCGGCTGATATGATTAATGAAGGCATAATATTGTATACATTGACACATGCTAATGAGGTATTAAAAGAAAATGATTCTTACAATACAATATTGTAACAATGTCAGCTCAAGTGGTATACATTTAAAAATTTTCAGACATCTTTGCAAGATGCCCCACCCTCAACTTCCTTAACAGCCAGATATTTAGTTTCCAGAGACTGTAAATTTAATCTGCGTTTTACACCGCCGTTGGTAGCCATCGTAAATATAAATAAAGTTAAAAAGGAAATTTCACAGCACAATAAACTTGTTTTAATCACCGATCACTTTGGAAAATGCAAGAACCGATCAGATTTCATTGCTTTTATTTAAGTTGCCGCGAGAGGCCAACTTTATAGGACCAAACAAAAGCCTGTTTTTTTTATCCGACTGCGCCATTAAAGCTTGGCGGCAAGATCAACTAATTGTTGAATAAAGTACAGGTTGGAACTGGCAGCTTGCCGACATAAATGATTAGACGGGAAAATTAAAGCCTGGCGGCAAGATCAACTAATTGTTGAACAATGTTTGGGTCGGAACTGACAGTTGGTCGACATAAATGATAAGGCCGGAAAATTAAAGCCTGGTGGCAAGATCAACTAATTGTTGAACAAAGAATGGGTCGGAACTGGCAGCTTGTCGACACAAATGATTAGAAAACAAAGGATTTGTTCAAGCTGGGACCAAGGGCTTCTGTTGACATGTACGTTTATTTTTTATCTTGATGTCGACATAAGCATGACAGTTTTGATAGTAATAGTAGACCAAGGGACCGGGACTTTGCTTTTTTGTCGAAATAGGCGGCTTGTCGACATACGTGATGTCAATATAAGTGGGTAGGACTGTACTACATAAAACCTCCCCTCATAAGAAAAAGAAAGATTTATGCATTGAAGCTTTCTTTTTCCACATTAATCAAACACACAAATGATAGTGATAATGAAATTAACAGGAAGATGTTAAAGTACAAAGATTTCTACAAAATAAAGCAACATAAAACTCTGTACACATAAAAATGCATCTGCGATTAAATTTTCTTTTCCTTTGATGTGCTGAATGGCAATGTTATATTCTTGCAACATCAAACTCCATCCGAACAACCTCTGATTTTTAATTTTCATTTTGCTGATGAAAGTAAGGTGGTTGTGATCACTGAATACAATAAGCGGAGAAGGAGCAGTATTAATCACTTCAAAGTGTTGTAAAGCCAAAATTAAAGCCAAATGCTTCTTCTTCATAGTGGAATAATTTCTCTGGTGTTTATATAATATTTTAGAGAAATAGCACATTATTTATAGATCCTATGCAATTTTACATTCTTTAATATCTCTGAAACGGGCCCTAGTCACATATGCAAAATCTAACTAAAGATAATAACTAACTGACAGCCATGAATAAAATTTAAAAAATCAGATAAAATCATGTACCAGGAGTTACAAAACATATAGATATACATAACAATTAAAATTGTATAAACATTTTTCTGGTCTGTATTGGGGAGGGGGGCATGAACTTCATAACTGCTTAAAAGACAAAAGTCACAATGATGTCATTTAAGTCCAGTCATTCTTCAAGATTGCATAGCACACTATGCTTAAGTTACAAGTGATATCAAATCAGTGATGTCATGATGTAGTGATCATATCATTTCAAGCTGCACAGCAAATGTTGATCTTACCATTGAGTCATTCTCATAATAGAGGATTATGGGAGCATAACCCCAGAATGATGCTCAGAGTCACTTTGATGCTTAATGACATGGTTATGGTTTGAGCCAAACTGTAAGTTTCTTGTTTTTGGTATGGGTACATTTTCAGAACCATTATTTGCTTTTGGAACTAATCTATTTATTTTGTGAACTTATTTTACTTTATTTAAATATCATAAAAATTTATTTTAATTACATAATGACATTTCAAATTTAGAATTAAAATTTTTATTGCTACTGTTAACTAAAAGGAAAAACAATTGTTATCAATAGCTGAAAAGTGTTTTTTGGTTGTTTTGTATGGTGTATTACAGTATTTGCACACCCACTCATATGTTTGTACCCCCTTATTGATTTTAAAAACAAAAAGCATCAAGTGTATAAAAAAAAGTTTTTAAAATTAGTAAGGGGTACAGACAAACGGGATGGTATGTGAATACTAACAGTTTATATTTTAGAAAATGATAGTGATAACATCCTTTATGGTTTTTATAGAGTCAGAATATGAGACAGATGAGGATGAAGATACTGATATGGGGGAGTCTACAGAACCAACTAACAGTAAGACAGAGCCAAATTCCTCATCTAGAAGTGACAAGAAGAGCTCACTTGAGGTCATCAGTGGCAGCACAGTTCTTTCCCCAGTCAGTCCAGGGAGCCTGAATTCTGCAAGGGCAAAGTTTTTTACATCCCCAGCTGAAGTGGTGAGGCTGGACCCGTGGAAGATGTTTGCTATGGATAAGAATAAAGAGGGAGAACATGAGGCAGAAGAGGGCAAGAAAGAACAGAGAAAGTCTTGGAATGACTCTGATGGAGATGCTACTGAAGGCACTGACATTCAGGTGTGACACTGATCTGTTCTAAGCCTTTCTTTCTTCCAGCAAGAAAGAAGCTGTGAAATCTTGGTTGGGTTACTCAAAGGGCAAGAAAGAGATTTTCTTCATTCTCACCAGCATGACTAGCTGTTTAAGTTTCAAGGATTTGATTTCAGATAACTTATGAGTGTTCTTAATTGTTCATAATTTTTTGAATTCATTCTTGTTAGTTCACCAAGCTGTAAGGCCTAGTGAGGTTATAGTATGGCAGTCCAGCAACTTTTGCTTCTTACCCCTCTGTTGGTCATGTTTTTGATTCAGTTTCGATCAAACTTGGGAGTATAGGTTTGTATCACCATTATCTTAGGTGAGTTTGAACACCACTGAGCTGGACATGTATTATGAGATGATATTGCATCCTATTGACTTAGCTTGTTGCCTCTCTGGAGGCAGTTTGCTCATAAGATTTTGATCAAAGTTGCAATATATGCTTATTTTATCAAAATCTTGGACTGAGTCAATAGTGAGCAGGATGCAGAGTATTACTGAATAAATGATGTAACCTTGAATTTGATTGGCTGAGCTTATCACTCTGGAATCCATGCTATTTTTAATCTGATTTTGATCAGACTTGGAATAAATGCTTTTATCAAGATCTTGGACAGGTTTGACAAAGGGCAAGATGCCCAGATACTGATGATGTTGTCTTGAATCTGATTGGCTGAGCTGTTACCATTTCTGAAACTCAGATTTCTGATCTAATATTGATCAGATGAAGAATATGGCCTTATACCATCAAGCTCCTGGATGAATTCAGAATTGACAGCCATGAATATTAATGAGGTGATCTTGCATCTGATTGGCTGAAAATTTAACATGCTTGTGGCCATAATTCCAATCAGATTTGATTAGATTTGATATGTAAGCTTGTGTGAGCAATACTTTGGACGAATTTGGTTAGGAATAACCACGGTGCATATTAATGAGATGATATTGCATGTAATTGGCAGAGGTTTTAAACACTCTTGAGGCCATATTTCTATTCAGATTTTTAGTAAGCTTGTATTGTCAGAATCTCAGATGAGTTCAACTATGAGCAAGATCCAATTAAGTCAAAAAGAAAGGGGATGATAGTGTGAATTGAACCCTCGACTTCTAATCACAAGTCCAATACACTAACTACTGAGCCACTCCAGCTTTATGGTTATTAATGGTTTCCAAGTTTAGGATCTAGGGATGAGGTGGCTGGGTAAAGGCAGATGCCCATTATTCATGTTGACTGCACAGATTAACTCCCCTTGTAGGGCCAAGTAAATGTATTTTAAGAGTGGTACTATGAACAAGTTATTAATCAGGGCTTAGACCTCAGAGGGTTTGAAAGGGATCACATACATAGTGTAAATGACTTCTCTTTTTTATGCCAAGAAAGTGATATTGCATACAGGTGGCATTTGATTTATTCCAGTTCAATTTACATGCTTTTATTTTAATGCAATTTATAATGAAGAAATAACATTCAACTTGTGCCATTGTGCTTGTTTTTATGCCATTGCTGTGGCCATGTGCTGTGACTCATGCACACTCACATAATTTATTTGAAATGATGCATAAATAATCATTGCTTGAAAACTCAGACATAATTTTTCCAAGAACTTCCTTAATTTACAAGTGTCCTATTAGAAGATCATTTTTTATTTACACCATAACCTCAGGAATGCATCTATGATGCAAATCAAACATCACCTGTATATGGCATTAGAAAGATGTCTTACACTAATATTACATAGAAATGTAGAAACTATAGATATGGAACTTCCTTTCCTCCACTAAACTTTCAGAGTGTGTTAATTGGCCTTCACAAGCTGACATATGCCTGTTACTTGGGTGAGGGATATCAGGCCCACTTAGACCTCTTGTATGCATCATTTTGTACCAACCAACAAGTTATTTTTGTTCAACAACAGGCTACTTTCTCCAGCTTAAAAAAAACTGCCAGCTGATTTTATAGTAAGTAAATGTTATGTTAATTGGTTATTTAACAATTTCAAATTCTTAGGTGGAGCCACACATTTTGGATGAAGTAAAGGAATTGAAAGCTGGAGATAAAGAAGTCAACACAGAGGAAGAAGTAGATGAAGCTTTTGTCTCGGCAAATTATGAATTCATGTCTGATGAGGAGGCCATGGACAAGACTGCTGTAAGTCAAGCAATGGAAGTTCTTCTGGCTCAAATGGACAAAAGATCATCAGTCAGGTCATCATTTGGCTCAGTGAATGATACATGCCAAAATGGCAGTGGGAGTAATTATGAATGTAATGTGGACTCCCTGGATGAAATAGGAGATGATGAGGTTTTCAGAGAAAACCGAAAAATTTATTCCAGTCGATCATCTCATTCACAGTCAGGTAGTGGAAAGGGCAGTGTAAAGAATTCCAAGGCTTCAAGATCTAGTAGTGAGGGAATGGGATATAAATTAAAATCAAGATCAAGTGACAAGTCATTTCTCGGCGCAGAATCGTATGATGAATATGGCAAAGATTCAATGAAATCACAATCCAGTAATGACAGAGACACAGAAAAATTAGTTTTACAAAGTGTTCAACAAATGAGTGATAATACAACATCTGGATCAGGGGAGACAACTCTTCAGGTGTTGGAGAGTGTGGAAGCTTTGAAAGATTCTGAGAAGGAAGATATTAAACAATGTATTCAGTGTCTGGATGATAGATTTGTGACAAAAAGACCGAGAAGGAATGCTTGTAGGAGGAAATTGAAGTCTTCACAGCAGAAATCTGTGGAGTCGGATTCCAGCTTTACTATTTCTACACCTACTCATTCAACATTAAACTCCTCAGCCAGCTCTTTGTCATCTGAGTTTGAGAATGGCAAAGTGCAGATTGCAGATGAAGTTGAACAAGAGGAAAAACCTGATGCAGATATGATGAAGGACTATTTATTGACAGTCAGTCAAGCTTTAGGTGAGGAGGAAGAAATGGAGCACTCGGAACAAGATGACATAACCAATATAATTATATCTCGGGCTAATGTAGACCTGGATGAAACTTTGCATGCAGAGAATGAAATGGACTTACAGCCTGAAAATCTGCTTGCAGATATATCACCAGGGCTTAGTAGTCATTATGAGACTCCAAATACAAGTTTTGGTGAGCCAAGTTTTCTTAGTGCAAGATCAGAGGAATCCATAGAAACCCTGACAAGCAAACAGTATTCAGTGAGTCCTTCAGGAGTTAGACCCATAATAGAGGAAAACAAACCAAAAGTATACTCAGAGTCTCCGGAAAGTGTTCACAAGAGAGATTATTGGAGGTCTCCTAGTTCTGAACCTGGTGTAGATCAATCTGCAAATGAGGATAGATTCAGAAATATTAAGGGAGCAGACACAAGTGCTACAACTTTGGTGCATGTTGATGGAGACTCTGTGACCAAAGGAAGGTCAAATAGACTAAGCAGTGGCAAAATTGATCATTTATTCATTGAAAGAAGAGGTAGATTAATAAGTGGTAGTAGGGACACTGAGAGTATAGAATGGAAAGATAGATTAAATAGTGGTGAAAGAGATACTGTAAGTGCAGAAAGGATGGATGTAGCTGGAATTGTTGATGGTGAACCTGCTATTAAAGGAAAGACAGATAATTTTAACAGTGATAAAGACACTGTTTGCATGGAAAGGACAAACCCCTTAGAGAGTGAGGACCTGGAAACCCCCAGGACTTCCCAAACAACTTTCTCTAGTGGCTTGAGAAAAAGTGATTGGAGACCCCTACCCCCAGTGCCAAAGGCATCAGCCTTTTCACCGCAGATGTCAAAGAAGAGTAAAGTTGGGGTTGGAAGAAAACTGCCTGAGATAAGTAACATGAAAAGTAAAAATTCAGTGGCCTTTCAGAGCAAATTTATGAAGCAGAATTACGTGTCACCTTCCAACTCAGTTGAGAAGAAAGAGGATGAGTTAGAGGAGAAGGATATAATGCAAACTTCGGCTGTTGTTAGTCAACCTCGACCATTGCCTCCACCACCAATGGAATGCAAAGATGAACCAGTCAAAGGTCTACACCCAAGACCCCTAAACATAGCTGGTAAAACCAGAGTCAGTGTGGACTATAAAAATATCAAGTCTTTCTCAGACAGCAGTGGTGAGGAAACTAGACTTAAAAAGATTCCAGTGGATGTTTCAGTAATAAAAAGTGTGAAACAAAATAGTGTTGAGGACAATATGGATGATTTTCCCTTTGCAGATGATACTGAGGAGGAGAAAAGGGTGGAAGAGAAAATTTACACTTCATTGAAAAACAGGCCGCAAACTATATGTACAGAAAAACTTCAGAGGGACAGTCGTAAAAGAATCTTACCAACTCCACCAAGTGACAATCCTCTAATGTTGGGTGCAGAGCAAATCCGTGAAATTAAGAGGATTGAAATGGATACTGCTAGAGAAAGAGCAAGACAGAAAGCTCGACTTAAGAGTGATGAAGACTTAGGTTTACAAAATATGGATTATGCTTCTGGATCAGCAAAAAAACTTGACATACACAGACAGTTGACTAGAGAGAAAAGTGCTGGCACTTCCTCCCACTCCATATCATCACACAGTAATACCCCAAGTGTTAGTGACCATGTTACTGATAGTGATGATGGTCAAAAGCCATGTCCATTTCTTACCTCAACTCCAGACATTGTGCTGTCAAGTACAAGTCCAAAACAGAGTAAAGAAAAAAAGAAGAAAACAAAAGATCAAGATTCAGAAGAATTAAATTTATCAGCAAAGTCTGGACATTTGGACCATGGCAGCAAGGCTGCAAAGAAAAAGCGGTCTTTGCTTGCAAACTTGTTCTCAGGTCTTACACCAGAAAAAGGGAAGATCATGAAAGAAAAAGACAGGTCATCATCTTATGATACGTTAGATGAAAAAAAAGCAAAGAAAAAGAAATCCCCCAAAAGTTCAAAAGCAGAAAAAAAGGAAAAGAAAAAGAAAAAAAGAATCTCAGATGCAGACAGTTTAGATCTCTCTGACAATTTTAAAGAAATGAAGATTGGAAGTCTTTTCACACAAAGTCGATCCTCTCGACGGCCTGGTAAAGCAGTTCCATTACCTCCAAAAGCATCAGGTAACCTCTCAATAATTCTTTAAAGCTGTTGATTCTTTGGTTCAGAGGAGGCAGTATGTGAATGAACAGATACATGTATTGATAGATGCTTCTACACAACGGAACATTGAAATTATATATAAGAAAAGAGTTAGATTATTTATACAGACTTATTAAACATTTAAAGTGTTCAGCAAGTTTGATAAATTCCATTTGAATCGAATCTAGAGGTAGTAATCTATTTATTGCCTCAGCATCTAAACAAACTTTAAGCAGTTTAGTGATGCAGTTTCAGTTATTTATGGACACCACAGATGCTGCATGTACTTCCTTGTATATCGTCATGATTTCTTGTTACTTATCTTGTGCTATTGAAATAGAGATTGATTTATGAAATTTTGTGACTGTTATGTCATGTGATTGGAACTTCAAAATAATTGGAATGAAAGTCTTTGAAAAGATTAACTAATGCTAAAACCATGACATAATTTTGTTCATAATCATACAGTTACCTTTATCATTACCTGCTTATTGTCTTTACCTTTGTGATATATTGTAATCTATGATCATGGTCATGATTTTCGTTACAACCATGCAGATTTATGTTATCATTCCCAGCTTATTGGTATTAACAGTATATCACTCATACTTAACTGCAAAACGGCATAGATCCAGAATCGTTGTTACATAATGTACCAGCAAAGAAAGCCTGGTTTTTTCAAAACATTTCACTAAGAAACTCGAGCACTTGCTCTTGCTTAAAGTCCTCAAAATTTCGGCAATCAGTACCTTTAATTAGAATAAAGGTAGAGTTGCAAAACTTTGAAATATTTCTTGAGTCCTTTTACTAGACTGTCAAATTTTTATGGTATAATGTACTCTTAGTGTCATATTTGTTTTGGGGATTTTCACCTTGGTCTCGAGTTTCTTGTTTATAAGTTTTAAATCATACATGATTAGCTTCTACACCATTCAGTTTATTTAATGATTTCAAGTTAACAGCAGATGTACTCAGGCTTATTGTCTATGGTGTTTGCAGTTAGATGTATGCACATTTTGTTGAGCCCATGTTCATGGTAAATGGACATGGCAGTTAATTTTCTGATATCAGTGTTATTGTCATCCTCAGTTAAGGTTTTTGTTTAAGTATTTTGGGATATTTGAGTATGGCTGCTTGGAGGAATAGGTTTCAGAAAAATAATGATATCCTGTTGATAAGGATTAGCAATTATGACTCGTTGTCTCCAAGAAATGAACATTGATAAAATGAGAAATGGGCATAGATTTAAAAACCTGTTTACCAACAAAAATCCTTACAGTCTTCTAATTGCTTTTGATCTTATATTTACAAAAAAGCACTATCACTTATTTTCAAATCAGAAATGTCAATCTGCCACTTTGGTCATGTATAGATGTATTGCAGGAATGAAAAGCATTTATTAATAATTTAGCAATTCAATATTACCCATTTTTGTTTCGCTCCTGTCATATTTCCAGTGCTATGTAAGATCTGTATGGTAAACAATAGACTTCTCTTTTGATCCCATTCAGTGTGTTTTGCAGTGTGGTATCAACCAAATTATGTTGTATGAACCAAATACTTCATCCAAATTTGATATTTAGCTGGATACTGAAGAGGCCTGGCTGAGTTCCGTTTTCAGCATCCTATGTCATTATTTAATGGAGTTATAGGCCCTTAGTGTTGGACCCATCCAGTTTTGTTTCAGTACAGTAACTTCCTTAATCATTTTATATATTCAACCAAATTCATTGTGCAACATTAAATTGATGAGACATTGACCGAGTTCAATTAGCATTCTGTGGCATCATTTTGTTGACTTTTAACCCCTGATTGTCTACCTACTTTTATGTCTGCACAATAATTATTGGATTTCAACCAGTTCTGGTATGCTGTATTTTGCATCATTATGTGGAGTAGTAGCGCTTGAATATCAGATCAACCCACGACTACTCCCTTAAAATATTGTTGGATTTGATAATCAGATCAACCCACAACTACTCCCTTAAAATATTGTTGGATTTGATTATCAGATCAACCCACAACTACTCCCTTAAAATATTGTTGGATTTGATTATCAGATCAACCCACAACTACTCCCTAAAACTATTGTTGGATTTGATTATCAGATCAACCCACAACTACTCCCTTAAAATATTGTTGGATTTGATTATCAGATCAACCCACAGCTACTCCCTTAAAATATTGTTGGATTTGATAATCAGATCAACCCACAACTACTCCTTAAAATATTGTTGGATTTGATAATCAGATCAACCCACAACTACTCCCTTAAAATATTGTTGGATTTGATAATCAGATCAACCCACAACTACTCCCTTAAAATATTATTGGATTTGATTATCAGATCAACCCACAACTACTCCCTTAAAATATTGTTGGATTTGATTATCAGATCAACCCACAACTACTCCCTTAAAATATTGTTGGATTTGATAATCAGATCAACCCACAACTACTCCCTTAAAATATTGTTGGATTTGATTATCAGATCAACCCACAACTACTCCCTTAATATATTGTTGGATTTGATTATCAGATCAACCCACAACTACTCCCTTAAAATATTGTTGGATTTTATCTTATAAGCAACTTGATAATGCGGAGGCTGAGAAAAAGAGGGTGTTGGTGATTCCTGTTAATCTTTATTTGTTGCTCAGATATTAGGTAAAAGAAGTATGAAGAGTTGTCAAACTTGTACTTAAGTCACAAAACCTTGCAACATTCATACATAATGTGAAGTTGTCATTTTTAAAATAATAATAATAATAATAAACATCTTCATCACCATCATCATCATCATCATCATCATTGTCATGATAATTATAATGTCACATGTATTTTATTTTTCTAACGTGCACATGACATATTTGTTACTGTCCAGAAACAAAATTTTACAACAATTTAATGTCTCCAAACTAAAAAAGACTAATTTTACTATGTGGTCATATTGAAGAATAGTTTCTTGATTTGTTTCAAATGGTAATGGGCAGTTTTTTTTTTTCTAGTGGATGATTTTTGTGATCTGGATGAGAGTGCATCAGACACAATGACAAGAAGAATGAAATCTGTAAGTCTGTAGCTGTTGCTTCTCTTTTTTGAGGGGGATTTAGAGAACTTTCAGCAGTTTCCCATGCATATACATTAGTAATTCTTTTTACACAGAAGATAAAATAACGTTATTATGCAGGTGTTTTCATCAGACACTTAGCAAAAGTAGGATGTTTGCTTGCAATATTTGGAGAGAAGAATGTTTTATCTTAAACAGATTACCTTATTATCTGAAGACTTGGATTGTATGTATAATTTATAATTTTTTTGTATTTGGTGTCAAATTGACCTTATGTCAGACGATAGATCACTCCGCCTACCAAATCACGTGACTTAACGTCTGACAAACATGCAGTATTTGGCAAAGAAATATGTTTCAGTTTAAGTGATATGTTTATTTAATGTGATTTGTATTATTCTTAAAAATATAAAATTACAAAGTTGCATTAATTATACTGCAGTAGACAATATTTATATATGTAGTTCAAGTTCGTACATTAATAACCTAAGTGTTTTATTCAGTAAATAATAACAATCAGTTGTAAAGCTGTTTAAGAACTTATTCATATGAAAGGAAACTTGCTCCAAAAGATGCTGATATATTTAGCAGATAATGTTATCCTTGTTAATTTTATCTGACTTTGTTTATGTTGCCTTGGAAGTATATGAACTAAAAAATTAATAACAAAATCGTAAATAATTACTGTTTAGAAGTATACTGTTGTACATAATAATTTTAAGGTCTGCTATGTTCGACAGATGGAATTTTGATCATTGATGTCTGTTGATGTAAATATGTAAATGCATGCTTAATATTTGAAGATAATTATTTGAAACCTTTATTTTGTACTTCTTTATTACCAATTACATTTTTGTATCCCCATTGCTCCTTTAACCCAATGAGAAAGTAAAGCATCACTCTAGTGTCTGAAAGATTGAGACGATAAATCATTAATTTTGGGACAAGCCAACATTAAAGTGTAAATTTTCAAACTTTAAAATAATGCATCCTTGGGTTCAGTGCTTCCTATACAAGAATAAATGATATATATCAAAACCCGAAAGTTCGGGGTTTTTCACCAATATTCTTGAAACGTTACTTTTTAAATATATATTTTTCAATATCAAATTCTTTTTTTTTTTCAAGCTATCAACGGGACATACTTTTATGCAAACAAACACGTAATTGCCATCGTGTCTTTATTCAGCTGATCGTACACGCGACAAGTCGTTATCCATCGAAGTTTCGCCTATGTTTCGGGAAAGGAATACATCTAATTCCTCTATTTAGACGATCTGGATATTGACTGTCAGAATTACAAGCCTTTTCACCGTTATCGATCGAGAAATCAACAAATCATTGCAAAATTTGTAAATACTTATCATAATCAATTCATTGTTGCTACAAGCAGCTTGTCGGAGGAAAATGGCGGACTTAAGCAATGCCTGGAGGTGTGTCTAATTTATGCTCGCTGATTGGTTAATTGATCCAGCGTGATTGACAAGTGGCAATAGGTCAGTTATCACAGACTTCATCCAGGAACTTTTATTTTAATAGCAGTAATGCATTACCTGCTATTATTTTGTTGCTGTAACTTTTCCTGGCACTAGTCCCCAAACAAGGAGACTATTCCCATTTCCAGCTAGCAGAATAAAAAGCAACATGCCCCAGTCTTGTTTGTACCTTACTGAACTTCTGACAATTGGAATATTGTCCTATATTTCCTTGGACTTCATCCGATTCTCCTGTGTCTCTTGGGTAATCAATATGCTTTTGCATTAGTGCATTACCTGTCACAATTGCATTGCTTACCTTATTGTAATGAGAATTAATCAGGTCTGTATAGGAAAATTCCATCTTCCCATTAGATGAAAAGTTCTAGAAGTCCAGAATGTGAAAGAAGACAGGCCCAGCCTGTCGCCTCAGGTCATAGGACCATGTACAATTGTCATCCTATTTTTACGGATGATATCTTTTTCAGCTGAATTTAATCATGCAGCAGCAGAATATTTGCCTTTTCTGATGTCAAGATGTGTTCTGGTATTTAAATAGGGGATTTGATATAGTTATAGTATTTACATCTTAATATAAGCTCTTGTTGAGTTTTGAAAAATTTTTGTTCTGTTTTGTCAGCAGTGTCCTTTATGTTAGCCATCCACTTTATTTATAGGGTAAGCCATAATATCCTTCATTCATTAAGTTTGGATGTTTCTGCACTTCTAGGGTATGTAGGCGTCTTCCTGTTCAGATCCTGAGTTATGACCTGCATTTTTTTTTCTGCATATGTTTTGAAAATAACTGGTTTGTTGGTCTATTGGCTAATATTACTTTATGAATTGTAGGCTGTCTTAGGAGATCTCATTCCATCATTAATTTCAGATATAGTCTGACTATACATCCCCGTTTGTTTGTACCCCCCTACCGATTTCAATAATGAAAACATTTAATGTGATAAAAAATGCACAGAACGAAGTCAATTGAATCATTGATTTATAATTTCTAACCTGACTGTGACCAGAATGGCACTAATACTGGCATCTACTTGTACCTTTCATGCTTAACGGACTTTCCATACTAACACGGCATCATATTGCGTACACTATGGGCTAGTTTATTTCCATCAGACAACATAATGACGTAGTTCATCCTATTCGGTAACTGCCAGATAATTCCGTAAATTTCCATAACGTTGAGAGTTTGGAATTACATCCCTTTGCACACATGAACATATTAATTAAACCACTTATTAAATCCATGTGAAAGGCAAATTTGTTGTTGTCGTTCTTTTCCTTTGCTTGATTCGACATTGTAAATATTGGAAGCAGACGACATATGTATGTACATCTGTAGTCGTGCACACACCCCTTTGCTGAAAATAGACTTGTCCAGGAACTGGAAATGGATCTCGAGCATGTCCATCTATTATATTGAAAACCTCCATTAAGCATGAAACGCACAGACAATGACGGTGTTAGGGCCATTCTACTAACAGTCCGGTTAGAAAATATAAATCAATGAATGAATTGACTAAGTTCCTTGCACTTTTTATCACATTAAAGGTTTCCATTATTGAAATTGGTAATGGGGGTACAAACAAATGGGTTAGTATAGTCGGACTATAGTGTGTTTGGGTGGTCTCAACCAGGGACTTGAAAGAGGAATAATTTTCTCGGGCTTTATTGGAGAGATTGTCGAAGGCTTGTGCTAAGATGTGGAGCCCCAGTTAAAACTCCTTTTCACAACTCTTCTTATGACAAAATTGCTGGAGGGGCCAGGGGAGGATGTCTATGGATCCCTCCCATTACCCAATGGAGGGAGGCAGTCATCCGAAGGGAGCTGCACTCGCTTAATGAAAAACTCAGATTCAAGTATACAGACAATAAATAATGACATGGTTTTCATTGATCTTTGTATACATGTACCATGCCAGAAAGTAAATTGTAAGCCTGAAATTTTAGATTCTTGATGATGTCCTTTTAATAGAAATTTCTTTTAGATATTAATTGCAGAATTACGGAAAATGATTAGTATAATTTCAGGATTATGGTCCATTATCCGAGGAGGAGTTTGATGCTAAGATTGCCAGGAAGATTCAACACGCAGCTAAGAAGCAACAGAGACAGCAAGAGCAGAAGCGTCTCCGTCAAGCGCAGGAAATTCAGCGTAAACTACAAGAACTTGATGTGCGACAAAGGGAGTTGGAGGTTAGGGGTGTTCTTGTGGAGAAAGCACTACGAGGGGAAGGTCCAGAGGCCAGTCGACCAGAAAAGGAGCTTATGCAAGAATGGTTCAATCTTGTCCATGAGAAGAATGCTCTGGTGCGACAGGAATCAGATTTGGTAATCAGGTGAGTTAATGTTCAGGTGTACCATGAATAAGAAAGTTTAGCAGTATACACATTGACTATGTTTTTGTTTCACTAGAGTAGGCAGCTTACAAGAATTTCATTTTTAAATTGGCATGCACACTTAAACATTACTGTTTATTGTTTGTTGAAAATTTGCCTAAATGGTTCAATTATGACAGTATGAATTCTACATGGTTCTGACATTACCAATACAGAAATATACTAGGCATTGATTTATGTAGAACTTGCAATGCAGTTAGCAGTTGACAAGGATTCCTGATATGCAGTCACTTAGCATTCCACAAGGATCCATGATAAGCAGTTAGCAGTCATCAAGGTTCCCTGATAAGCAGTCAGTTAGCATTCGACAAAGATCACTATTAAGTAGTCAGTCAGCATTCCACAAGGAACACTGATAAGCAGTCAATTAACATCCATAGAAATCCCAGTAAGCAATCATTTGGGGGTGGGGGTGGGGGGTGGTTTTCAACTTAGTTTTACAGCTGTTAAAATTCAATAATTTCTTTTTGAGATTAAAAATCAAATGACAATATATCATGAGAAATCAGATGCTTATATTATCTAAATAAATAATACACAAATGGTTTGCATGAAACCTTTTCAAGCTACAGTGTATAGGATACATAGGAAGGCTCCATTATAAGCTTGATTGATGTAATGGCAAATGTAAAATAATCCATTTGAAGAAATTGGAACCACTTTCCTCCATCAGAAGCTTATTCACCAGTTTAAGCTCAGATTAAAATGTCTTATTTTGTGCAGGACCATTACAAATGTAACCCATGACAATCACTGATTCCATCGCATCTTGATAATGACTCCAGATTGTACTTGGCACTGATTACGTTGTATCTAGACAATCAACAAGTCTCTTGTATCTTGATAATGAATAAGGACTATTGTATCTTGACAATCAATAAAGCTTTTTTCAGTCAATGATTTCATTGTATCTTGACAGTGAATCAAATGTATGTTGGCAGTGAATGATTCTGTTGTGTCATGACATCTGTTGTATCAGACAATGATTCCATTGTATCTTGACTGTGAATCAAATGTAGATTGGCACTAAATGATTCTGTTGTGTCATGACATTAAACCTATATGGGGTCTCGAGTGGCTGAGTGTCTAAAGCACTCACCGTTATGGATCACTGCCATCTCACCTCTGCGTGGGTTCAAGTCTGTGGTTCGGCCGATGTGTGTACGTGAGAAAGCTTGCCAGTAGCTTCTCATGGGTTGGTGGTTCTTTCTGGGGGTTTTCCAGGTTCTTCCTCCACCATTTATACTGGCTACCATGTAAAGCCTATCTTGTGCTGAAAAATGATGTTAAACCCTACAACAACAACAACAATAAATCTATTGTATCTAGACATTCATTGATTCTGTTGTATCTTGACAGTGAATCAAATGTATGTTGGCAATGAATGATTCTATTGTGTCATGACATTAAATCTATTGTATCTAGACAATCAATGATTCTTTTGTATCTTGATGGTGAATCAAATGTATGTTGGCAATGAATGATTCTGTTGTCATGACATTAATTCTATTGTATCTAGACAATCAATGATTCTGTTGTATCTTGACAATTAAATAATTCTTTTGTATCAAGACAATAATTCTATCGTATCTTGACAAGAATTACATTGTATCTTGACAGTCATTGATTCCATTGTAATTTGACAGTCATTGATTCCATTGTATCTTGGGTCATTGATTCCATTGAGTCTTGGAAGTCATTGATTCCATTGTAACTTGACAGTCATTTATTCCATTGTAACTTGACAGTCATTTATTCCATTGTATTTTGAGTCATTGATTCCATTGTATCTTGGATCATTTATTCCATTGTAACTTGACAGTCATTTATTCCATTGTAACTTGACAGTCATTGATTCCATTGTAACTTGACAGTCATTTATGCCATTGTAACTTGACAGTCATTTATTCCATTGTATCTTGGGTCATTTATTCCATTGTAACTTGACAGTCATTGATTCCATTGTAACTTGACAGTCATTTATTCCATTGTAACTTGACGGTCATTTATTCCATTGTAACTTGACAGTCATTGATTCCATTGTAACTTGACAATGATTCTAACTTGAGAATAATTCCATTGTGTCTTGAAAATCAGTTATCAAACTTCAAAAATTCTTGCAGATCAAAGGAACTGGAATTGGAAGACAGACAGGGAAGATTACAACAAAAACTGCGAGAGATGATGGCCATTGATGGTAAGATTTGATCTATTTTGAAGATGAAAAATAAGAAAGGATCTGAAATTTATTAAGATAACTGTTACTAATGCTTTTAGAGTAAATGTTATCTTTAAATAGAAAGGATCTGAAATTTATTAAGATAACTGTTACTAATGCTTTTAGAGTAAATGTTATCTTTAAATATTTATAGATAAGTGAACAAAGGTATTTATAAGGAATTAACAGCAAGTAGTGCTTGGATAGATGCAAAGGAAAACAGTTGCTTTTGACTTCCTAAGCATGTTGATTATATAAAAGTATTCAGCATAAAGCTTTTTGCAAATCAATTTTTCCCATTTTGAAAAGTGAAAGATTTAGATATGTTTATTTTTGACGTTGTATTTATGTTTGTCCTTTGATGCATGCGTCTAAATTTAATATTTTTTCAGTTTGTAAATGTATGCATTATTGTAGCCCAGACATGAACCCTTCTTGACATTCTTTCTGCCAGATTCAGTAAGACTTGTAGATGCTTGTTGTCACTAGCGATTTTTTTGCTCATTGCTTCCTTTTCCTGCCAGAAGTCAAAATTTAATTAACATAATGTTTATTTTTCCTTTGTGTTTTTTTACAGAAATCATCTCTAGGTATTTTCAAACATGAAACATTTTAGTGGGCGCCAATAAATTTTTATAAATTATTCAAATACATGATTTGTTTTTTGGATTTCTCTTTCTTGTATTGTAATAGCAATTATTATCAACTTGATCTTATGTTAAAAATATGGTATTTCTAGAACAGTGACTAAAAAGGGAAAACATTTTCTCCAAAAGTCCTAGATAAAAACTGCATATCATATACAACTGTAAGACCCAGATCTACCATTGCATAATGTAATGGCAGATCTGGGTATTTGCAGTTAGGAGTAATCAGTACAACATAGATCCTGATCTGCTGTCAATAAGTATTAAAAAAGGTGGTTCAGTAATTTGGGTTTGTAAAGTTTTATGTATTCTTTAAATTAAATGGAAAATTCATGCTGAGATGAATGCTCACTCAAACATTTAAATTAAATTTTGTACATTTATGTTACAAGCTAGTACCGTTAGGTCATCAAGTGCCTTGTGTTCCATAGACCATGTTCAGGTACAATCCCTTTATTTTTCTTACATGGTCAGTACCACAAAATAATAATGATATATTTAACATAAATTTTGAGTACTCTTTAGTTAATAATTATTTTTCATGTACAAATAATTGCATGAAATATGGTACTTTTCTAAAATTATATGAATCTTATTTAATTTTTAAAAAATATCTGTCTTTATAAATAGATCATGCAAAATTGAGTAGATACAAAACTGCAATGAGAGGAATATAGACTCATATGAAAACATGTATATCCCAACCATCGTCACTGACATGGTTTGTCAGTGCCAGATCATGAGAAAAGGAATTCATTCAGTTCATTTTGGATTAATTGGATAGAGCCAGCATATGACTGCTAAATTCTAATTAAGTTTTGGTCGATGTTTTGTGTATCCGTTCAGCAAAATTGTTATAAAAACTTTGAATTCACCAATAATAGGCTAGATTTTCCCTTGAACAACAGAGATTCAACTTGGCAGTAAAATTGCAATTAAAAAGTAGATACTTTGTTAGTAAATAAAATTAATTATAAAACAGTGGAACCATTAAAGTTTTCTTGCAATTCACATATTGTAGAAATAATTATTTTATCATTTTCCAAGTTTGATATGGTGATAAAAGTGAACTGAACTCTTCCAACATGTTTTAATGATATTTTTAAAAAAAGTTTGCAAGTATACTTCTTTGATCAAAATAAACCTCATCAAATGCAGGACTTCTTGAAAAATTATTAGGAATAGGGCTTCAGGATACAAGTTCTTTATAAGTAACAGTGCCACAGAAATTAGACACCTTATTATTAGTGACACTGCCAATAAATTAGACACCTTTTCAGAAAGATTGCTACAGAATTTGACACCTTATTATCAGTGACAGTGACAAAGAAATTCTACACCTTATTATCAATGACAGTACCACAGAAATTAGACACCTTCTTATTGTTGAACACAGGTTCATATGATCTTGATGATGATGTATTTGAAGAACCACATTTGGAACCCAAATCTATTCAGAGTTGGATAGACAGAGCAGCTAAGGGTATATTGCATAATATTAATGGGAGTTGGATGGAATTTGACATTATGATTGTGTGAGGTTTTACTTTATGCCATGGAAAAATGCACAAACATTTTAGGTTTTTTTTATCATAGAAGATTTAATGCACACAAAGTTATTTCATGGTAGAAAATTTCATTAGCCATTTCACAAATGATAATTTTTATTTTGAGACTTGTCAGACAAGGCACTGGTTTGTTTATTAAACCTTGTCTACATTACAAGTCCCCATTATAATGTTTTTGTATGCATAGTAAGCAGTGAAGCCACACATGATGTGCTTTAAGATTAAACTGTAAACTCTTCATCTTTAAGGAAAACCTTTCTTATGAATTTTTTTTTCCATGGAAAAAAGTATTTTATTACGATTATATATACTGATTTATTTCATGTGTATGAAACTTCCATGCAGAGTTAATGTTAGATTTTTACAGTACCATTTCTTAATTACTTGGCATATATATATATATATATATATATATATATATATATATATATATATATATATATATATATATATATATATATATATAATAACAAATATTGAGCCTGGTGATGTGTTTTGGGGTAAAATTATTTACATGTGCAAAGGTGAATATTGATATAGAACTAAAATGTAGGAATATCACATTGTATAACTGCACTATGCTGATGTCATACTTTACTGTGTTGTTTTTTTTTTTCATGCAGCTTTAGACTACATACATGAGAAGGCAAGGACAAAACAGTCAGTGGTAATTGAGGACTGTTTTGTGTGATGTTTAGCTTGTCTGTATGAAATTTGTCTGATGATCCTGACGTCCATGTCGTTATAAGAGGATGTAGACAGGAGGTTAATGTTTGTGCTTAAGGTTTTAGTTATGTTTTGTATAAAAATAACTATGCACCTAAATTTCACTGCTCTGTGTTCAGTCGCATGTTCCTGACCTATCGTACATTAGTCAGTTCCCCCCATTCCTGACCCGAACATCAAGGTCCAAGAAAATGTTTAATTCTGTGACTTGTACCTTAGTCCAGAGTAGAACTTTGGACTTTTGGACCAGTGAAAATGTTTTAATGATGCCCATGCCTGAAGATCAAAGTTGCAGAAAGGGAAAATGTAATATATGGAGTTTTAACAAGGTGAAGAGTTTATTGTGTTTCCACAGTAATTTTGATTACCTTTTACTGTATTGGAATCTCTGTGTGTGGATTCACTTTGTTCTGGTAGATCTGTACAACTTTTTTCATGTCTGTTGATAATCTCTTGAAAAACCTGACAAAATGTTGCTTAAAATTAATAGAAATAAGACAAATCATGTACAGAGTTTACTGAACTGAGACAGAATTAGATGCACACATTACCAGTTGGCACAGAGTACGGAAAAATTACACAAGTAAGCAGGTTTGGATACTGCAGTCTTTGGTAAATCACATCCAAGGGAACAGATGTGGGGCAGACAGCTGGGAATGAAGAGACTATTGAAAATCTGGTGTGTTTCATGTTTCAGCTTACAATTATAAATTTATTTTATACCATACAGGTCTGAAAACTTCAATACTTGTTCATCATGAGTTTAAAGTAAGCTTCTTGAAAGCAGCAGTAGACACACTCCTAGTGCATCCACTGAATAATGAAAGTGCAGTAGACACACTCATAGTGCATCCCCTGAATAATGAAAGTGCAGTAGACACACTCATAGTGCATCTCCTGAATAATGAAAGTGCAGTAGACACACTCATAGTGCATCCCCTGAATAATGAAAGTGCAGTAGACACACTCATAGTGCATCTCCTGAATAATGAAAGCTGCAGTAGACACACTCATAGTGCATCCCCTGAATAATGAAAGTGCAGTAGACACACTCATAGTGCATCCCCTGAATAATGAAAGCTGCATTAGACACACTCATAGTGCATCCCCTGAATAATGACAGTGCAGTAGACACACTCATAGTGCATCCCCTGAATAATGAAAGCTGCAGTAGACACTCATAGTGTATCACCTGAATAATGAAAGCTGCAGTAGACACACTCATAGTGCATCTCCTGAATAATGAAAGTGCAGTAGATACACTCATAGTGCATCCCCTGAATAATGAAAGCTGCATTAGACACAGTCATAGTGCATCCCCTGAATAATGAAAGTGCAGTAGACACACTCATAGTGCATCCCCTGAATAATGAAAGCTGCAGTAGACATTCATAGTGTATCACCTGAATAATGAAAGCTGCAGTAGACACACTCATAGTGCATCCCCTGAATAATGAAAGTGCAGTAGACACACTCATAGTGCATCTCCTGAATAATGAAAGCTGCATTAGACACAGTCATAGTGCATCCCCTGAATAATGAAAGTGAAGTAGACACACTCATAGTGCATCCCCTGAATAATGAAAGCTGCAGTAGACACTCATAGTGTATCACCTGAATAATGAAAGCTGCAGTAGACACACTCATAGTGCATCCCCTGAATAATGAAAGTGCAGTAGACACACTCATAGTGCATCTCCTGAATAATGGATGTGCAGTAGACACACTCATAGTGCATCTCCTGAATAATGGATGTGCAGTAGACACACCCATAGTGCATCCCCTGAATAATGAAAGCTGCAGTAGACACACTCATAGTGCATCTCCTGAATAATGAAAGCTGCAGTAGACACACTCATAGTGCATCCCCTGAATAATGAAAGTGCGGTAGACACACTGATAGAGTATCACCTGAATAATGAAAGTGCAGTAGACACACTCATAGTGCATCCCCTGAATAATGAAAGTGCAGTACACACACTCATAGTGTATGACCTGAATAATGAAAGCTGCAGTAGACACACTCATAGTGCATCCCCTGAATAATGAAAGTGCAGTAGACACACTCATAGTGCATTCCCTGAATAATGAAAGTGCAGTAGACACACTCATAGTGCATCCCCTGAATAATGAAAGCTGCAGTAGACACTCATAATGCATCACCTGAATAATGAAAGCTGCAATAGACACATAGTGTATCAGCTGAATAATGAAAGTTGCAGTAGACACACTCATAGTGCATCACCTGAATACAGATGCAGCATCACCTGAATAATAAAGCAGAAAAATATCCATTGTAGTTACATTCTCTTTTGGATCTACTTTTCATGGACCATAAGAACTGTTGGGATAGCTGGTTGTTCAGGGCTCATTTGTTAGCCGAAGTTTGTTATTGTTACACCTCATAAAGTACTTGGAAGATTGCCGTGAAACTTTACACACTCGTTCATTCCAAGGTCTAGTCAGTCCTAAATGAAGGTGGTGCTGCTCAGACATCTAATATGGCCAACAAAGCTGCCATCTTGTTATTGCTACCTCTCCAGAATGGATGGTTGTATCAGCATAGAGTTTTCCCTAAAAGACTGTTATGATGTTAGTTGGTACTCAATGAAAATGGTGCTGATATGATATGATATCCAATATGGTAGCTATGGCAGCCATCTTGCAGATCATATTGCTACTTCTCCTGATTGGAAAGTCATATTGAAATATAGTTTTTACCAAAAGACTATTTTGATAATTTTGTTCAGAATGAAAATGTTTCCATTTGGCTAGTCAATAATGCCTCCAAGTTAGCCATCTTGAAAATATTATAATAGTTACTCATCCTGAATGAATGATTGTATCAGCTTAGGGTTTGCAGTTTTTTGTCCATATGTGTACCCAATATTATATAATTATGGGCTCTTGTTGAGTTCAGTACATTGTTTTACTGAGTTGTGAAATATGATATTGGCAGATAAAAAACAGAGACCAATATCAGTATTTCACAGTTCAATAAAACAATGTATTGAGTGAAATAAAAACCTATATTTATTTTATTACTTTCCTCCTGTGATCTAAAAATATGTCCACATGAGTACAATAAGATCTTTTGTGGAGCTAGAGTAACTACGAGGAAACTAATGCAGTATTCTACTATTGTATGTGTATTGCTCATTCAGCAAATCAGAATTCAGTAATTTTATAAAAGTAATAATTATTATTTTTGTCTGAGAACATCACATTAAAAAGGAAGATGAAGGAAGTGAGTTTGCCTGATTTTAATCCATATTTTTCTAAGAACTATGTATACTTAAACACAGCACAACAACATTCCTTACAACATTCAAAGAATTATTGCAAATAGTATACAGTAGTCTCCATTCATATTTTGACTAGAAAGAAAAAGATCCAAACATTGTAGGGTTATACACTAGATGTAGTAGTCTCCATTCATAGCTTGATAAGGAAGAAAATGTTCCAAAAACAGTATTGGTTGCCCACTGTGATACATTAGTCTCCAGTCATATCTTGATCTGATGAAAATGATCCAAACATAGTGTGGTTATACATTGTGATACAGTACAGGAAAGTTTCTGGATCGGTTTTGGCACTGAAATTCTGCCCCATTGCCAATGCCAAAACCTATCCATTTTTCCCTGTTCTAGAATGAAAAATTTCCAATCAGGCCTTTGTAAAACAATCCATGTCATGTACTGTATTGAAAGGAATAATTGTATTGAGTTTAGCAGGGAATCTGAAGAGTAAAACAACCTCTGCTAATAAATCAGAGTCCATTTTGGACCTGAATATTAGGGTAAAATGATCTTTCTGCAGCAAGAATAGGGTAAAAGTTGCAAAATAGGGGAAAAAATGAGCATAAAAAGTTAAAAATGTACATTGTTCAAAATGGTGCTTTAAACTCCTGACTTTGCATATTTATACATCAGATGCTTAAGTACTGTTGTAATGTTATTTAAACTATGGAAATATTACAACTTTTCTTATTTTACTTCAAATTGTTGTTGTACAGCATAAATGGCAACCTTAATAATTGGATACAGTCAAAAATTGGCTGCAGTTTACGTTGCAAAAGCTCTTAGTTTTGGACCGGAGTACATCCACTGAGTCATAATTCACTTCTGACTGGGCTTCAGAAAACTAAGTTTCTGTTGTATTTGGAGTGAATTTCATAGAGACCAATTGCATTCATGATCATCAGATCAGCACAGCAATGACTACAGAGCATAGAGTTTGTTTTTCAGACTTTCCACTTTTCTATAATTGGAAGTTTGACACAAAAGTCAATGTTTCCTTTGAATTATTCCAGTGTTCAAAAATCTTTCTTTATAAATGTTTAGTGAATAATCTGTAAGTTTTGTTTATTATCCCAATTTTACCTTTTAACACCTAAAAATTCCTAATTTATGGACCCCTGTCCAAGCTTTGAAAATGATAGAAACAGAAATCTATCCTAAAACATTGTATGGTTGTACACTGTTATACTGTAATCTCTTAGAGATATTTTGATCTGGAAGAAAAGTTTGAAGAAGCCATTCCAGACTTGTTTATTTTGCATATTGCACTTTTCCATGGCAGAGTATGACACAGTATTATACAGAGTTATGGGCCATTGTTGAGTTTAATACATGGTGTTATTAAGCTATAAAATATTGTACTGGCCAGTTTGAAGCAGAAGCCCGTGTTTAAATTTCATGGCCAACCCCGCAACCCCCATAGTATTGAGTGAAACAAAGGGACATAACTTTTATTACTTTCATACTGTGATCTATCAAACATTATCCCCACATCAGCACCATACATTTTTCACAGAGCTGAAATTGCGGTGAGGAAATGTGCATGGTATTACTGATGAACATGTGTGACTTCTTCAGCCAATCAAAATATGAGATAATTTTTATGAAAGTAATAAAACACTGTATTGATGAAGTTGCACTTTTTGGCACAATGTTTTGTTCCGATTTGTTGCACACAATAGAAAGTCTCAAAAGGAAGTGGCATGTTGGTGCAGGTATTTTATTCTCCGATTCAGAATTTATAATAACTTTTATGAAAGAAATAAATCATTTTATTGATGAAGTTGCACATTTTTGTACTGATTTTTGTTCTACTGTTTTCACTGATCATCATGTGTAGATTATACTCCTATATGTCTGAGAAGGAAGTGGTATTGTTGGTGTTGGTAAATTGTTCTGTAATAGTGGATTAACCATTTAAGTATTCTAGCTACTGGTGAAGAGTTAAATATGCCATGATTAGAAAGGAGTGGTACTTAATGGAGTGGTGTGGTACTGAATAGAGTGGTGCTGAATGAGAAGAATACTATACCTTTTTACCATTGCATGAATTGTGTAATGAATATTTAGTTGTTTTGAAACTTATTTCTTAGGATCATGTATCACTTGGGTTTTTTTCTCTCACATATTAGTGATCTTTTTCTTTTCTTATTTTAAATTAAGATTTGTGTTTATTTGTGCTGGTTTGACATGTGTACCATTGCAGTGTTTTATCTACCCATGCGTCATGTGTCAAATATGCAAAATTTTCCGATTTGACGCACAAAAGTCATCGACGGTATGTAAATTTTGCTGATTAACACAAAATAAAGGTTTTGGTCTAAAAAGCGTCGCTGGTATTTAATTGACACACCCAATGTTATGTTTTTGCTGATTAACACAACAGTGTGGAGCCTGGAGCTGATCTTATGTGACCTGTAACTGTCACATCGTTTGTAGCAACAGGATGTTAGAACCATAAATTACCACACACGAGAAAGAGGCGAAAAATAAACGCGTGATTTTACAGCGATTCTCATGAGAAACTATTATTTTATGCGCATTCTTGTCGCACAAAGAAGCAACAATTTCCATTCACTCAATTGTATGCCTTGTGTTGTTCCAAGATACTATCAGCGTTCGAATGAAAATGGCATCCAAGGTAAAATAATTAAAATAGACACAAACGAAATTATCATTTGGACCGCGTTTTTACAACCGACTGTCGATAAAAGTATTGTTATCGAACCAGTGAGGCCTTCATCATCTAAAGATGAGGTAATGGTTACTTGTAAGATAAAACGTAATTTTGTGCAGCAATGGTTGAAAACATATAGCTGGCTACGTTTTCAAAAAGATGTTAAGTCGAGTGAAGAATGTGACAGTGAAGACGCCTTTATGTTTTGCCATATACATACGGAGGCTAAAATAAACCTTGATGACCAAATGTGCAAAAAAAACCAATAACTTTCAGAACAGTACACTGGGAAGGCATGCTGGGTTGCCTAAACACAAACAAAGGTTCACAACACCAGGCAGATTTTAATGCAATTTTACAAACAAGACATAGCAGCGAAAGTGCTACTTAAGTCACTAAGTGTGTACATGGGCTGAGTGTTAAAGACATCCTTTTTTTAAAATACAAATCTCTTCTTAATTTAATATACGACTTAATGGCTAAAGAATTTGATACTATTGGCATTTTGAAGAATTCCGCTGCTTAGTATGACTTGGCTACTACTGTTCAGAGGTACTGGAGAGCCTATCAAACATTGTTGAGGATAGTCTTATACGTGACCTGCAAAATTCGTCAATTGTGACAGCAATGGCAGATGAAAGTACTGACATAGCCAACAATAAACGCCTTGTCATATATGCTCAGATTATTTCTGATGATATAAAACCATCAACAAGATTTTTAATAAATATAGAATCTTCAGATGCTTCTGGCAAAGGAATTGCCTTATTGGCTTTAGTCACATTATATAACTTAAACTAATATTTTTGTTGTGTATTTAAACAATATAATTATTTTTTTAAAACTACTTCAGACTGATCATCGGCTTGAATAGGACTCATAGGTTTGGATTTTGACTCACTGTTTTTTGCCTTGATGAGTCAAATGACTTACATGAAGCCATTTGTAGATAAAACACTGCCACTGTGACATCAGCTGTACTCAACAATGAGGTCAGTTTCTGCTGGTTTTACATGTGTACCATTGTGACATCAGCTGTACTCAAACAATGAGGCCAGTTTGTGCTGGTTTGACATGTGCAACTATGAGGCTATCAGCTGTATTCAAACAATGAGGTCAGTTTCTACTGGTTTGACATTTGTGTCATTGTGACATCAGCTGTAATCAACAGTGAGGTCAGTTTCTGCAGGTTTTACGTGTCTACCATTGTGACATCAGCTGTACGCAAACAGTGAGGCCAGTTTCTGCAGGTTTGACATATGTACCGTTGGGATATCAGCTGTACTCGGTGAGACCTGTTTCTGTTTGTTTGACATGTCTACCATTGTGACATCGGCTATACTCAGGCCAGTTTCTGCTTGTTTGACATGTGTACCATCGTGTCATCAGTTGTATTTAGTGAGGCCATTTTTGCTGGTTTGACGTGTACCATCGTGTCATCAGCTGTACTCAGTGAGGCCAGTTTCTGCTTGTTTGACATGTGTACCATTGTGACATCAGAAGCACTCAAACAGAATTTTCTGTGCTACTTGATTACAAGACTCTTCATTTAAATTAAACAAATTGCTCTGATTTATATTGGTTTGGTATACAATTTATATAATTAAACACAACCCTTTGTTTCATATACTTTTGGTATATAACTAATGGAATTAAACAAAACCCTCATTTTCATATTGTTTTGGAAGATAATTTATATAATTAGTGTTATACTGTTTAAGAATAATGATTATACATAGCTTGCCATTTGCAAACATTTACTGGAGCACTCAAAATGACTTTCAGTATGCAGGCTGAACTCTTCCTTGTGCATCTGGCATGTGTATGTACATAACAAACAATGGATTAGGCGAAGTCAGTGTCATTTACTGGTAGGCTCTGCAGACCTGGGATCCGAAAGTTTGAATCCGACCCTAGTTAGTGCTGTTGGTCTGTAAGCTTGATCAAGTCAACTGAGCTGTAAATGGATACCAAGCAACTGCTGCAACTGTGTTAACCTGCATGGACTAATTATCCATCCAGTGTGAAAGTTGTGCACTCAAAGTAGCTTGTTGTAGTAGAAATTTGGAAAATCTCTGGCCAGGATTCTACCAGTAAAACTTACATGTGGACTTTACTCAAAATCCTAAAATCTGATTTTGCTTAAAATTTAAATATGTCCTTAAATTAAATGTTTTTTCAGCCATGTCTTAAGTTTACGAATTGCATTGTTGACAAAAAAGCCTGGCATTAGGGGCCAGATTTTATTGTTATTAGCTGTGACACACATGTAGCAAAGAATGCTTGTATAAGATTGTTTTGTGAATATAAATGCTTTGGAACACATTCTCTCCCCAAGAAAAAACAACAGAATAACAATATGTGAGCATTGAAGGTAGTTTTGTATGTGAGCATTTTTGCTTTTAGTTTATTATTTATTTATATCTTGTGATTTTGTTGTTTTAACAAAGTTAGGTCTGCATGCTAACTAACAGCATCCCCCTTTTCAGGACAGAGAAAGAGCATGGCGCAAAAGATGGAGGAGGATAGGGTATACAAGGAATATTTACAAGTTATAGAGGAGAGAGACAAGATTGTAACGATGCTGGAAGAGGAAAGGCTCAGGTATTTTCAAATTGACAGAGGATGCATGCATGTTTTGTGTAATAGCCAGCCAGTAATGTTAGTATCTTTGGTTCATTTATCAGCTTTTGCATGTTATTATTATTACTTTGATGACTTTGTGCTCTTCTTCAGAGTCAGATTTTGGTAAAGTTTGTGTAATAGCAGATTCTTCAAGGGTTGTACAACTTCTGGTACTTCTTACTGGCAAGGACGGAATAAGGCCAAATTTGACTGGTACAAATGCTAATCAGTTAGGATCATCAATGCATGGTTTATCATTTGCATAAAGTAGGGAAAATTATGTCCTAACAATAATTTAGAGAAAGAAAATGAAATTGATACATTTCTGACCTTTACAGGTGCTGCATTGATAAAAGACAGTGTTGCCAATCAACACCACAACAGTAGTGTAATCTCTAGTCTGAGTTTCCTCTGACCCTTTCAAACCCATGTTTAGATATGTTGACATTTATTGACAAAAGTTGAAATTCACTACCATGGCAAGGTGGTGACATAGGGTAGCCACTTAGTAGTGGGCCTAGCATACCTTAAGGACCTTATTTCGAGCCATACCTGTATGAATTTGATTGAAAAGATTTATTTTCTCAGAAATTGTGATTATAATATTCATTATGTTTTTAGTCAGCTGATAGACAAGACAAAACTACATGATTGATGAAATATGACCTGGTACTTGCAATTCACACTGCTAGTCACATGACTAAACAAATTTTGTATCCTGCATAACCATGACATGAGAGGTCCAATAGTCACGTCATATCAACAGTAAACACCTTCTCAGTGTTGTTGTAGAGAATATTCAAAAACATTACATGAAAGTTACATAATATTTGTAATAAAGAACTGATGCATACTTGATTTGCAACATTCAGTGTGACCCCACTATAGCACGCTCCATTATAACATGAATTTGGATATAGCATGGTTGTGGCATGGCTCCCAAAATTTCATATACATGTACTTTTCTCATACACTAAATTTTTTTTCTTTCTTAAAAAGTACAAAAAGCAATGTTTAAAAGTTTGTTATCATTTTTGGGGAGAGATCGTTTATGAATTCTAATATAAGACGATCATGGCGTGGCTCCTGCAATGTCATATACCTGTATTTTTCTCATACTTGAAAAAAAGTTTTTTACTTCTTAAAAGTATGAAAATAATGTAAAAAGTTTATTCAAGAATCACACTGGGCTTCAACAATGTCGCAAATTGTGATTTATATTCCTTACTGACTGATGATAGATTATACCATCTGGCGATTTTATTTTGCTGGGATTATTGACTGTTTAAACTTGTATATACAACCTTGGGTTTGGAGTGATTCAGAGGCATCAGGAAAGGAAGTCGCAAACTTGATATAAAATGCACGGGAATTTTTCTATTGTTAGATAAACAAATTCTTTGTTGATATTGACAATATTAACAGTGCATTGTTATATCATAATCTGCTTATTCTGACATCTGACCTGAGTATGGTAAGCTGTGAGATCTTAGTTTTTTTTTTGTTGCCTTTTTTAACATTTCTGGTAGTGGTAATCAACCGGATGAGGCATTATGTCATAATGGATCTTTCAGACGAAACAGTGTCTGATAATCAGCCACTCACTAGTAATTAATATATTTTAACTGACCTCTGTATGTGGATGGATAAGTAAAATTCCTCTTCTTTTCACTCAGAATTAAAATCTTTCAGAATACTAATTTTTTCTGTAGTAATCCCTGTCAGAACAAAATAGAACACCTGTGTATTCATCGTCTGTTGGCGCTTTTTTAAAGAAAATTTATGACGCATGCATGGAAGGCAGCATCACTCCACAACCACAAATGTGGAAAAAAAAAACCCCCCAAAAACCCAAACACCTGAGATCTGCTCATTGGTTTCCTTATGCTACTGGGACCTACAATTGACCAAGTTCTGAAGGCAGAAAAAGTAACTGCTACAATCAACCAAATGATGGCTAATTCTTTTTGTTTTTAAAATGTACCACCAAAAAAAAGTTGTGCTGAAATTTCAAAGGAAATTGATCACCTTTAAAGCGCTGATCGTTCTGCATAAATACTAAGCAAATGAAAAAAAATTCAGTCTCAGTCAGTGTTCTACAGTTATGTGATGTTGCCAATGCAATAAGAAACAGACATCTGTTTTGTCTTCCAAAGGTGTCCTTAGTGATAACTTCAGTAACACATGCACCCTTCATCAAAGGAAGCTGACTACAATCTTCAACAAAAACAAATATCCTTTTATCAAAGGAACTCAGCACCAAACTTAAATAAATTCAGTGGAATCTAATAGACTGTTGCATTTTCCAAAGTGACTGCAACACGTTTATTGTGCCATGAAAGTTTCATTTTTGCAGGGAAAAAAATATATGCTTATGGTCCCTACCAACAGCGGCAAAAAATGCAAATAAATTAACAATCTTTGCAAACCATAGATATATGGCCATCAAGTTAACTGAAGATTGGGTATATAGCAAAGATGTTTCTTAAACATTTTAATTGGTTCCAGTTTTCATTTCCCTATCAATAGCCTCATCCCCTGGGTAGCCTTGGCAAGATGATACTGTCTCCAACTGACCAAAATCTAGGCCAGTTAAAGTACATGTACATGTAGTATGTAAACAGCTATAGCCTTGTGCTACCTGCGACAATTGTAGTGATTTGTCAAGTGATAATCCGATATGGATCAAAACGAGGTCTACCATTTTTTTAATATATAAATACGCATTATTTGTGTTTTCAAACGGGATGTGAGTCATAGATGAAGTTTATAACATGTGATCCGTACATGAATTCATGGGTTTATTATATACAAGCACATTACTTAACAGACTATTGATTGTACTACACAAAAGTTAGTTGTCAATATACAAGTGTTTTTCAAATTAGTTTGTCTTTATTTAAAAGCACATATTTTTGCACCCACTTTTATTAACCCCGCTCGCCATATTTTAGGTAAATGCATCATTTTCTTTGGTCTATAACACAGTTGGGTTATATGGACCCCAGCTGCCATGTTATAGTTGGGTCGCACTGTATTTGTTCAGAGGACAAAAACCAGAAACCTGTCACTGTCACAGCAACATAGGGAAAATCAAAAAATAAATCAGTCAAGAGAGCACATGTCAACACAGTAGTAACATGATACCAACAAAAACATTGCTGATGAGTGCTCTATGCTTCATGAATCTGGTGTTCACCAGGTGGAGACAAGTTCCAACTTTTCAATAGCCACTTAGCACTGACCCTATACCACAATGTGGAAAGAGTCAAAGAAAACTCATACTACATAATCCCATTCCACTATCATCGCTGTTAGTCACCAACTTAATCGGCACACAATTAACAACTTTTGTTCAGAGTTCACTTATAAAGTAAATAGATAAGGTGTTTACCTGCACTGCATAAAATGTTTAATTTTAGTGGCTTGGTTTGTGTGAAAACCTTCAACTTCAGCTTGGCTTGTAAGGTCACATGATTAATGGTCATCTATAAATAGAAAGCAGCAAAATCCAAACTAAGAGGGTCCCTCAGCAATTAATTTGTTTTGAACAACAAGATATAAAAGCTCTTTGATGGATTAAGGCATTGTTTTGACAGCAACTACATGTAATGAAGCTGGTTTCTGGGCTCCCTCACATGCTGAGCTTCAGCAGCAATCTAATACTATGATTCAGTAATTTGATGACTATGGGAACTCTAGCCCTAACTGTAAATTGTTTGTTTTAACAGACTAGGAAGGCAGAACTGTACTATATGTCTATACCATTATGCCACATGAATCTCAGAGATAAGCCAACTCTTCATCTGGTGCTGTGTTGCTGTTGTCAGTTACAGATCAGAATTGGCAGTTTGGGACTACAATTTTATGGAAAGAACAGATTGGCATCTGACAGATTATGATGTTGAGACAGTTAACTCTAAAGACTTAAAACCCATTTTACCCTGTATCAGTACATGAAATATGGACAGGGTAAGTTTTTTTTTGGTAGAAGGACGTATTTTACTGGTAAACACTGGCATGTATGGTGTAATGGAATCTCTGTATGATATGGCTATATCCTTTATTCATTTGATCTGAATGGGGCTTGGATAATGCAAGAAGAATGCATTTGCATTTCATTTCTGTGGCTCATATTCAGTCCTTGTGTCCAGTGCACACAAGATCAAATGATCACTCATTCAAAGATTTTGGTTTCCTCCACATTCCCTCATTCTCTTCATCTTAAACAGTACTACATGCAAACAGCTGAGTGATAACGACTCTGTATCAGTATGCAGAATATGTTGTGTATATTTGTTGTTAATGAAGTTTTAAACTTTAACAGATCATTAAAAACATTGTACACTGGTGATATGTATAGATTTAAACTGTTTTGTTTAGGTAGTGCAGTTAATATCCTATGTTTGGTTCACTCTCTTTCTTGTCTTCACAAAGATATTGTTGCAGTCTAGAGAAAGAGAACACCATTATTTGTAGAAGGAGTGAAGAATTATTTATTGTAATGATTTTTATGTCACCTTTGGCACAGCACATTACACTATAGCCCTGTCTGTCCATCTGTCCATTAATTTTTCCTTTTCAGCATGATAACTTCAATTCTCCATGATCCACAGTTACAAAACTTTGTGGATGAGTTGTGCTTTTGATAAGAAAGAACCTGACTGATTGCAGGGTCAAAAGGCCAAAGGTCTAAAGTCACTGACTGAAAGAAGAAAAATGGTTTCCACATAATAACACAAGTTCTACATACGTGGACAAAACTAAGTGGATAGCTTAACCTGGTAAAGAGGAACACTATCAATTTCAAGGCCATAAAGTCAAAGGTCAAGGTAACTGAATGAAATTAAAAGGATGGTCTTTGTGCAAAACATACATTGTACATCACATGCATGTATGTATGTAATAGGGTTTAGTGGCATGTCAGCTCAATGGTGTCCATGTGGTTTCAATCAGAGGTAAAGTTATTACTTTAACTGCAAATCTAATGAATTGCCAAATCTATTAGAATTTAAACTTTACTAAATAAATGTGAATATTGAAGCACTGCTTGATAAGAGATAAAAGGTAGACAAGTTAAAATATTGCAAATGAATATAAAAAGATGAAGGAAATAAATTGTAAAAAATTCTCAGAACTTAGAGTAACACAATCTCAACTTTGTGGATACCTTGTACCTGGGGTAAGGAAAACCTTACCAAGTTTTGGCATCAAATGGTGAAAGGTGAAGGTCACTGTTACAGAAAGAAGAAAGAGGTTTCTACGTAATAACATTAATACTAAATATATATCTGCACCAAATGTTGTCAATAGCTAGCATTTAAAGCACTTTGATATTGGGGTCAAAATATCAAAGGTCAAGGTCACTGAATGAATGAAGATTGTTTTTTCACAAACACTTATTTTCTTTGCCAAAGTTGGCGAATGGCGCATGCATAGGGTAATAAAGAAACCAACAGATCATGGGGTCTAGAGGTCATAGGTCATTAATATGGCAAGTGTAATAAGAAAATAATGGTTTCTACACAGTAACTTTAGTTCAAGATCACATACCTGAATCAAATATCCAAGTCACTGAGACTCATTGGTCAATAATTTCCATAGCAAGTCATGCCATTCTGGTTTGTACTTAGATAATATTACTTATTATACCAATAAGTAGTTGTTCAAAGTACTCAGGTTAGCTGCTGAACTCTGTGTATTGATCACACCAGTATTTCAGTGCTACATGAATTTTACTCAGAATTGCACAGTTCAAAATTTCCAAAGCTATCCAGTTTCAGTCATCTTTCATTGTTTTATTAATGGATCTGGTTATGTTTTAGAGATCACTTAAAGCATCTTTTGTTTTTTCCAATATTGTTCAGTACAACTGTATTAGTTTATAAATTTCCATTTCTGTGCTGCAGAGAGCAAGAAGAAGACCGAGATCTCAAGGCTGTCATGCTTTCCAAGGGTTTCACACTGTCACCTGTCAGCTGCTCCAAAGATATCAGAGTCACCTGAGAACTTTGAGTTCAGCAGTAGCAGTTGTTCAACAGAAGTTTCAGGGGAAGAATCTGACTGGTCATCAGATCAATCCCTCCATTTTCCATGTCACAGAATTCTGTCATAGAACAGAATGTAATTCCAATGCCATGGTCATCATGCAGTGCCAGAATATGCCCAATTACACCTTATTGGTAGGAACATTCTAAGCTAGTGCTTTTTTAATGAAGCTGTCTGGACTGCCTTCTTGATGATGTATTAAATCCTTATAAGTTCCATGACCTATGCCTGATGACATGTCTGATTATAAAGATTTAAACAGTATATGAATGGTTGATTTTTAATGTTTGAGTTTCACATGAAATTTATATATGTATGTAGATGAACTTGTGTCAGTCTGTCATCAGTAGTGTTGTGAGCCCATTCCTTTCATTTATGAGAGAATTGTCAGTACAAGTTATTTTGCATGCTACTTAATGAAGATTGAAAGAATTCATAGCGCAGAAGGCTTAAATTTAATGGTGACTTTATCCTATACAGTGAATCCATATGCTTCATTAGATCTTTGCACTCACCAGAGTAGGCATGGTGGGATACGGTTGTCACTTTTTTGCTGATATTTGAAAGTTGCTTATCATTTGCTGCATTCAAGTGAAACTTTGGGGTGAAATCACTGTAAGTTTACAGTTTATGCCATGATATCTTGCCTCAGATTTGATAAAGCAGAAAGCTTCTTGCTTTGTGGTGAACAGTGTTAAAGTTTTGCATTGAAGTTTCTGGATGTCACATATCATCTACATCAGTGGCTGCATTCAATGGAAAGTGTAGTATAGTATTGCTTTGGTTCTAAAGTTTATACACATGCAGGGAGTTCCTATGTTGACTCACATACATAAGCAGAAAACTTGGTTGATCATCATAAACAGTGTTAAAGTTTTGTGTTATTGTTTTTGAAAACCATGTTTCTTTAACCTTTGTTGCAGCGTTTAACTGAAACTATGACACAAGATAATCATAAGTCAAAAATTCATATGATTATATGCTTGAAGTGCCCATCTTGCCTGATTAAACAGAAGTCTGTTTCATACTTGTCAGTTGTGTTAAAGTTTTGCTTCAGAATTTATTTTGAAAGTCACATATCTTAAACATCAATTTCTGTTTTCAAATGATCTGAAACTTATGGGTATTATTACTATAGGCCTATGGTTTATATGTTTATATGTGAGGAGGTTGTTGTACCTGTCTTATCTGCTTAAGCAGAAAAACTTCTTGCATTATGGTCAGCTACAGGGGTTTATCCTGACAGTATATAGGTATCCTGACAAATATACAGGTATCCTGACAGTATACAGTTATCCTGACAAGTATATATATATGTATATATGCAGGGGAGACACCAGGTTCTGAAGAACATTTGTTTTTAAAAGTGTTCATGTATGATGGAAGCTGTATATATTTCTCAAATCAGGATCATATGAGCTAAACCTGTTGAAATGGGAGTTCTTGTAGAATAAATGTCCTAATTTAGTGTGAGCTATTTAATAAAATGCTAATTCATGATATATATTGACAGCATGATCCTTAAACTTGTTTAATACTAGATATTTATTGTTATTATTATATTCATGTGATCAATAATCAGTTTGTGAAAGGAACATGCTTGCAAAAGATGTTTTTGTTTAGTCAGTGGAAGGCTAATTTAATCAGAAATGTATAATCAATTACCTGCTAATCATCTTGGCAGATGGGCCCTTTGGTAAAGTTGAAGAGGCTCAAAAATAATGTGTTATCATCCATGATTTATAAAAAGAAAAAAACTGTTGTTCCATTAAGGCATAGGCAATATTTGGGGTAGGCACTTTCATCTTTGAGTAACCACTAATTGCTACCGTTGATTCTTTGCTTAATGGTCTTCGAGGATTTATCATAATTGGTGCCTGTAGATATATCTCCTAAAACTACCTTTCCAGGTGAAGAGCTGGAAAAGAATGATTGGACAACCTCAGTGTAATTTCTTATTTCTTCATATAATGTTGAAGTTTTTTTTTATCAAATGCTTTATGTCACAACCTAAAATGAATTAACACAACAGGCATTACTACAATAGCTTCTGTGATACATTTGCTTGTTGTTAGTTTCATAAATGTCTTGTTTATGTGAACAGGCATGCAGGAAGAAATGTTTTACAAATATTTTGCTCTTGAAACCTGGCATTTGTTTTATCATTTGATTAAAATGTGATACTTAGTAGTTTACTTTTTATGCAATTAATGAAAGTTGATTCTTTCTTTCTTGTGTAATTAGGACTTCATGGTTGAGCAAAATCATGATGTTTTTAATCTTATTAGATTTTAAAGATCCTTTTAAAATCCTGACTTTATGTAATGACATGATATGAATCTTCCTCTGGTACATGTATATTATGTGCAATATATTTTCTAATTGTAAAATGCAGATTGGAACAAGAAAGTATCTGTGTATAACATAAAATCTCAGTATTGTGGGTATTTTTCATACTTATCCATATGTATTATAAAAGCTATAATGCACCTTCTGTGTTGATTTTATGCCAAGGAAGACAAGGCACTGCAGGTTCAATTTACATGTGTAAATGCTTTCTTAACTTGAGCATAATTGTTTTATGCGTTACAAGTCTAGAGAACTAAACAAACAGCTATATTACATTGCACATGCCAGCTTCCGCATACAATGGCATTAGGTCAGTTTTTATTTTGTGTAGATAATTCAGATGTGGCTTTCCTCTTAGGATTGTTACTGTTAACATTTCTTCTTGTTCTTTGTTTTTGTTTCAAATTCAGAAGTATAAGTATTTTTATAATATCTGTTTTTGTCAACAAAATCAAGGTACTTTTGCTTTACTGACATATACATCCCTCCCTTAAAGTTATATTCCTACTGGATATATCTGTATGAAATTGTCTGTATGTATAAGAAATTACAGATTTTATATAGTTGATATCTTGCCTGTAGTTGATATATAGTTGATATCATGCCTTTGATTTCTAGCTCTGCTGGTCATAGACCGCCTAGCTAATGTGATGCCCTGTTTTCCACTGTCTGTTAGTACACATTTGTGATTGCTACTCCTAAAACTACTGGGAAGACTGACACAAAGAACTTTATAAACACATTCATTCCAAAGTTTAGTTGGTCCTTGATGAAATTGGTGACCATAGGACAGCCAGAATGGACACCATGACTTGGAGTTCTTGCAAGAAAAAAAAATTATAATGTTAATTAGTCCTCATTGAAATTGGTGCTGATCTGGAATCCGGTATGGCTACCATGGTAGCCATGTTGAAAATTGTTTTTATGGCTCCTCTCCTGTACAGATGGCCATATCAAAATGGAATTTTCACAGGAAGACTTCTTATGATCTCTAGTTGGTATTTTAGAAGAAAGTGCTGATCTGACAACCAATATGGCTGCCATGGTGGCCATCTTAAAAGGGGCCCAGGGTGGCAGAGTGGTTTAAGGCACTCTCCTTTACAGATCACTGACATCTTACTTCAGTTCACATGGATTAGAGTCTTGGCTCAGTTAACATTGGTATGCGAGAAAGCTTGCCAGTAGCTTCCGATGGGTTGGTGGTTCTTCCCATCATTCCTCCACCAAATATATTGGCTGCCATGTATAGACCATCATGTCCTAAAAAACTACTTTAACCCATAAAAACAAACAGTTTGTTATTGTCACTTCACCTGAATCCTGGTTCATACAATCTTGAAAAATCCTCAAGTTTAAGAAGTTACCTTGAAAACTCCTAATTTAAAAAAAAAAATCTTTTTCTTTGACAAGTTATTTTGTTCATTTTGGATAAATCTCCATGTATTTATTTGAAAGAATACAGAAAGTTTAAACAGAATAAAATTCATCACATTTTAATTCTAGGTTCATTTTACTGACATAAGTATTTTCAAAAAATAGTAGAAAGGGATAGAATTAGGTAGATCAAAAAGACACAAGACACTGGTAGTTGCCAGGTGGAGTAGCATCCATTGCTGTAGTGGTGATGTTAGAAAAGAATAAAATTTGGTGGATTTCCAAATGTGGGTATGTGAGAAAGTTCACCAGTAGTTTCCCCATGGTTGGTGGTTCTTCTGAGGCTCTTCCTCTACCACATGTTCTGGCTGCCTTGTATGGCCGACCATGTGCTAAAATTACATTAAACCCCAAAATCACAGATCTCTTTTACTTTTGTCTCTCTTTATAGAATGAAAAGAAAGGAACCTATAGAGTAAGCCCAGTTTCCATAAGGAAATATACATCTTGAAAATTTTAGCATTCCTTGAAAATACATTGAAAAAAAACTCTTGGGCTATACAAACAATTGAATGAATGGTCATAGGGTTTTCACGGTATGTTTTTTTATGAGATGGTCATGCTGAACATGGTATTGATATGGTGTTTTAACTAAAAGCTGTCTTGTAATGTTAGTCCTAAGTGAAAATGGTGCCAATCTGAGAACTAATGGGCCACCATGGCTGCTATCTTGAAGATTGTTTGTTTGCTACTCCGCTTTAACAGATGGTTGTATTGACATTTTTTGCTAAATGACTGCTTATGATATAGTTGATCCTAAATGAAAAGGTGCATCTTAGACAGTATGAAAAATCTTATTGTTACTCCAGACTTCATACATTAAAAACAGATCACTTCTATTCAGGCATTTTGGGATTGCAGTCTTGCTGATATCCAAAAATTGAAGAGCTTGACAACATGCAAAACTACTCACCTCCAAAACTGAAGATTTTAACAGCAGAGTTTTATGTTTTGCAAAAACACATATTGTTTCAAATTACAACGAGAACAATAATTAGTCTGACATCATCAAGTCCTGACAACAAATAAGATGTTATCTAGTAGGTTCTAAAAGAAAATGGTGATAATCAGACAAGTATCTTCATAACATCTGAACTCTGGTATAAAAAGGTAGTTATGTTATTGAATATGGTATATTAGACATTATTAAGATTATCAGTGATGGTTTGAGTTAAAAAGAAAGGGAAAAATACCCAGACTTATCCAGGATTCCTGGAAATTCTTTTTGGCCAGCAAAGCATAAGTCCGTTTGAGGAACTCTTATTATGACATAAATTTGGCTATTTTAATTATTTTTAATTTAAATCGTATTAAAAATGTTGATGTGAGACTTCCTTGAACCTTGTGGCAATATAAGGTAGAAAAAATATCAGTTTTGTTGCAGTGAAAATTATGTGATTATTTCATCAGGAGCTGTTTCCATGTGTCTTGATCTGTTAAACAATTTTAACAAACCTGGTTGTAAGATCAAGGGAGCTTATGGTATGGCCATGCATGAGTTGTTTTTTGTTGTACATCCATCCATGAACAGTTGCTTGTTTTCGCTCTGGAGTTCACGTTTGATCGAATTTGAATTAGACTTGGAATATGGGTTTACATCAACAAATCTTGGATGAATTCCATAATGAGCAAGATCCATGCGTATTAATGAGCTGATATTATACCTGACTGGCAAACCTCGCTTTCAATCTGGAGGCCGTATATTCAGTTTTGATCAAACTTGGAATATATGCATATATCATCAAGATCTAGGATACAATAGATAATGAGTGAGATGCACACATATTTTAATGAGGTAATCATTTATTTGATTGGCTGAGCTTGTTACCACAGTGGAGGCCATATTTCTCAAAACACCAATGGTTATACAGAGGGCAACAATTTGAATTTGGACCAATTAGCCTGGTATGAAGGAAGCATGGAAAGCCTTTCACAATATTAATACTTGTTCTACTTTCTGTACAAAAATTGGGATGTTTACATGAAAGTTTTCTAGCCCAATAAGGATTTTTATTTGTTTGAAATAGTTTGGTGTAAAAATTATTGCCCTCTAATATGCAGGTTTTGGTCTGTACACCACAGTCATAGCTGTCTTGTCCAGGCATCCATCATTAAACATTACTCCATATGAGGAGTTACCAATTTTAATTCAGAATGAGTGATACTATTTGAATGCAGCCTTAGATTGGTCACATCTTGTGAAAGTAAATATTGGAATCTGTCAGCTCAGAGGTCCAGTAAATTATTGTTATCCTTAGACCATATTCTTCCTTTTGTATACTGGCTATTTTGTTCTATCAGCATGCTGGCTTAGAATGTATACAGATATTAACTGCAGTACTCAGCTGTAGTGTCAGTGTTACACAGCTTGCTGTTATTTATCACATGATTATTACAGATTAATTTCAGAATATTTTACTCCCTTAGAAACAGAACCTAGGTATAATTGTATATAAGCAACTTTACTAAAATGAAAAAATGTTGAAACATATAATATATAATATTTGGATAATTTCATATGGAGGAAAACCAGTTGTTTTGGCAGAGGTTTTGTTTCAGTTAGTTGTAACTAATGTCAGGACAGATCATAGAGACAAAATTATTGGTGAGGAAAGCAATAGGACCTGTTTCTAACAGCAGTCACCTACTTAAAAATCAAATTGCAAAATCCTGCAAGAATCTGTTTGTGACTTTGTTCTTTTGTGCTTTTTTAAGGCTGTGAGTGAGTCATCACTAAATATCCATTGTTTTCACGTGACATCATGTGACCTATGCCCACCACAAATACAGTGTTTCACCATACTAATTAATATTGGTTTGTCAGCTGTCTTTGGTACAAGCACTTGTTTGCAAAAAGTATTTGTACATAAAACTTTTGGTATAATACACATGCTATGAAATTTTAATTCCATAACTGATATTGAATCCCAAAGATCATTGTCCGGAAATACTCTTTCAAGATGACAGTCTTAGGGACATCATACAAAATATTTTTTAAAAATCTCAGTATTGCCTGTTTGTCAGAAATACATTTATGTTTGATAGTAATAACCATGATTACGGCTCAACTTCACTATTCTGTCTTTCAATATAAGCCAGCGAATTTCCAGCTTTATTTTTACTTTTGTGCTAAGGGGAAGCTTAATTTCAACTATAATCTATGCATCATTTTGATGAAGTAAATATTCCTATGGACAATTAAATGAGATTTTCATCTTGAATATACGTAATGACTGATGTTGACAAACATTTGATAGTGACTCAACATGGCGGCGCAAGGTGTTGCATTTTGCATTATAGGTATTTGCATACACATTCGTGACGTCTGTGAAAACAACCCATAATAGCTGAATGTTCTGATATGCATCTTAATGATAAACAATAATAATTTAACATATACTTGTTTTATCATTTGTTGTTGTAGGTAGTGATATATAATGATAAACAATAATAATTTAACATATACTTGTTTTATCATTTGTTGTTGTAGGTAGTGAATTCATTTTAAAACAGCACATCCTAAGATCTGTTCCATGTTTTAATTCACATTGAACTTTCCAGGAAATGTTTTTCATTTTTATCAAATATTTAGTACATAAATGACTTTTTATTACCTGTATATTATATTAAGATTTTGTACAGAATTTTATAGAATATTACAAACTGTACTGTTTATTTTTACTTGTTCTGTCTTGTTTTATTCACAACAGCAGCATGTTGATTGCACTGTGTATGTTTTTAATCCAAGGCTATTCATTCATTCACTATGTGAATTGGATCTAAAAGTCATCAAATATATTTGTGTGATCTGTGCATATATAATTACACATGCGATGTGTGTATCAAAGAAGAAATATTGAGTCTGTAGACTAGAATATCTTCATGAAAATTTCACTAAATCTGCTTTCCTGTTGTGTGCAAAGAATTAAATTTTATGCTGACAAAAATGGAAAGATACCGTGTTTTACAGTTAAGAAGAAAATGTCTGTCATTTCTTTGAAAACTTTTTTTTACAAATAGTTTTGTCTTGTGTGAAAAGGATTATATTTTTGAAATAACTGCACATTGTTTGCATAAAAATCATTGTAGCAGAGTTTTTCAGAATATAAAACTAATATTTGGGCAATAAATGAATTAATTGGGTAATACACATCACCAAAGAGAGCTACTCTTCAGTTTTGGAAAGCAAATGAATCTACTTGGGTATCAGCAGTTAGGATTTCAGTATTCATTCATGTTATGCAGATGTGAAATACAGATGGCATGTAGCTAAATGGTAACTTTATTATAGGAGTATAACAGTTTTTCAAAACAAAACCTCCAGAATATATTTTCATAATCCTAAAACTCAAAATGACACTGAAAAGTTAGGTGTCTCAATACATTTACAAATATTGACCAACATTTACAAATATTTAGCGATAGACAGATACTTGGCCTGGCCACACAGATCTGGCTGGTTTTGCACTGCCTTGAAATGCCCAGTCTGGCCTGGTTTTAAGACAAAAATTTGATCTTGCAGAGTCGGGCCCCGGCATATTTCTAGGCAGTGGTAATAAAATACAAAATATTTTTAAGACATTTTAAAACAGAAGAACGTTTTATGGTTGCAAAATGGGAGTAGAGAACCCAAAGTGGTAAAAACCTACTCTGCCTGTTACCCAGACCTAGCAATATTTCCCTACCCATCCAGCACTAGTTATTTGACAGTATAAATATGACATTAATTCAAGTCTCTTCCTTCATGTAATCCAAATTAATAAAGTTTCATCAAATAGAATCACAAATTTTCAGGAATGTAATCACAAATGGCATCAAAATTAGTACTGATACCATTTCATGTCATAACTATCAATTGTCTCTAAACCTACCTTGCATGTGTGTCACTGGGTAGGAAAGATACTTTTAATGGCCAATAGTGGTAGCTGCAAAGAAGTGTATAAATTTGCACTAGGTTAAAGGAATCTTCCCATATAGTTAAGTTGCATTGGCTTTTATCATGTGTACATTTATACAATCACTTTCACTTAGGTTAACTATGCTTTATGCAAACCTTGATTTTCATTAATTATAACCTACCAATGAAAGTATATTTTATAGCTTTATAGAAATTAGAATTTACTTAATTTTTTAATAAATAAGCTGGTTACATTTTCTCCACATTTTAACAAAAATATACATGTATCACAAGAGTTGATCCACTAACTGAATCCAAATTCTAAAACCATTAGGATTTTCTAATAAAATGGCTTATTACTAAAAAAATTCATTTATTTGTTAATCATGTTTACGAACTACTCGAATAATTTTTTTTAAGTAGTTCCCTCTGAAATTTCAGAAAAAAAACTACATGTACTTACATTTGTAGTAAAAGACATTTTATTAAAACAAGAGGCATAAAATATGGTACAAATTGACAAAATTCTCATTTACTTGCAAGTAAAATCATGATTCTTAATCATTATCATTTTTATAAAATTCATTAATGTATGTCTGAGATTAATTGTTCAGTAAAATTGGGGTCTCATTATAGGTCTGGTAATCGTCTCCAGATATACAGTAGGTGTTCATAAAATAAGTCTAATCTGTATGTATGGTCTTCAATTTGTACTCTGAAATGTATGAACTGTTTAGGTTTGACTAAATTTATAAATCTTTGATTTTGTAAATCTTGATCAGTCGGATATTACACAACTTCAATTTGTTTTTATCTGTTAGTACTTAGCCTCCTGTAGCAAAGACTTGGTGGTGTTTTTTGACATGCCTAGTGATATTGGTGTATGTATGATTTTTAACTATGTGTGGATGTTGCAACTTTTTTAGTGTGTGTGTATATCTCAACAATTTTGAGATGTGATCTCTAGTCATATGAAATTAAACTTGCTGTAAACAGTTCACCTGAGCTTTTATTAAACCTGTATATGGCTTAGGTTGTGATATGTAAAATAAAGTGAATGTTATTCTCATTCTGTTTTCTTCCTGTTATTTATTTTCAAATATTGCATTGTGTTACTCAAGTTACTCTGCATAAATTGTTCTCATCACCTTTTTATTCTTCTATTCAGACAAGTATTTTGCAATATCAGTAATATGTTTACTGATCAATCACTGTTGCGTAGCTTACTCTTTTCCCTAGGAGGAAAAACTCTCATCCATGCCAGGTGTACAATCCTCGTGTTCTAGAAAGGTCTTAAAACATGTGCATCAATTCAGTCAGACTCCATACTGTGTGCCCATGCATAATAGCATCTCTTCATTTTGGGGTTGTAACATTTTGTCAGTATTGTAAGATGTTAACTCTTCAGTTTAAAAAAAAAGAAAACCCATTTTCCAATGGTTTGTTAATGTTCTCATCTTGTATTCATATTCCTCATAATTAGAGAACATTATCCCTCTGCCCATTACTTAATAAAAGTTCTTCTGAAAGTCCAGAATGATAATTTTTAGTGTCTTTTGGTCACAACAAGCCTTGACTCTCCCTGTCCAGAGTGGTAATTTTCAGTGTCTTTTGGTCACAACAAGCCTCTACCCTCCCTGTCCTTCATGGGTTCAGGAATAACCTGGTAGGAATACAAAAACTAGGTCGTCAAAATTCACATGAATATTATCCATATACATGTTTTCACTTTAAGTGTTTACATTTAGTGAGAGGGTACATGTTTTTATCGTCATCACTGTTGTCTAATGCAGTCTGTGTTGTTAACAGCTATCACATTAGCAGAGACTACACGTTCCTCTATTCATTACTTTGTGATTGTAACCCAATTTTATATTCTTAGATGATGTTTCCTTATCTCATTTTTTATCTTGGTTAGTAAAAAATACCAAAACACATGACTTTGAGATTTTCTCTGATTGGTAAGTCATACATGTGACAGAACAGAGAGATCAGCTTTTGATAGATCTTGAGATTTGCAAAATTTGGTCAGGATTTTGGACTTCAAAAGAGGGTAAATTTTCATCAACCCAATTTTTAGCATGCAAATGGAGAAACATTACAACTGTTGAATGAACTTCCATTTGTTAAATAATAAAATATGCACATCATTTCAACCAATCAGTCCTTTCACAGTAACTGTTTGTCATTCATGCTTGCCTTATAGCATTTTTAGCACTCCTTGGGAGATCACTGCCTGGATTATATTTGTAGTAGTCCTCGTCATTGTTGATGTTGACACTTTAGAGATGGAGTATTGTTACTGGATCCAAATTTCTTCTGGAGCAGGTGTTTCCCAACCTTTTTGAGTTTGAGGACCCCTTCTTAACTTCCTAAAAAATGTTGTGGACCTCCGCATGCTAATAGTCGTACTTTTAAACTCCCTTTGAATAACTGCAGCCTTCAGGGGGTTGCAGCCTACAGGTTGGAAACCACTGCTTTAGATTCAGCTTGAATTTTCCTTGTCAATGTCAGTGTCAGTTTTGTTGTCATCACCTTGTCAATAAAAAAGTTTCCCAAGACAACTGGTCATTCATAACTGTGTTATGCAAAGGACCAGTTTCCAAGTTCAAATTTCAACACAGTTCAAGGAGAAGTACACACAATCACTATGCACGTATTCTTTATTGATAGTTCGTTAAAATATTGCATGTATTCACCTGAAAAAATTTTTATATACCAAATATAGATAGACAAGATAATTAAACATTCACATTAATATTTGAAGATCACATATACATGAACTAGCATATAAATTGCAAAATTAACTAAAGTAACATTTATTTGTCCAGTCCTTGAGTCAGTCTGATTAAAATCAGATCTCCATTTTAATCAGATTGGTCCTTGAGTTAACTTCTCTTCCTTCAGTTGCATTCATTTTTTCCTTCAGTGTTAGAATGTTTCTCTTTCTCATTGGATGCTCAGCCATTGCTATCAAGGTATTAGTGTTATATGCAATCAGTTAGAATATTGACTAACAATTTTGCTCTTGCTTTGGGTAAATTGGAATATACATATACTGTATTTGTGTGTGTACCTGTACCTATGAATGAGATCAAAGGTCATAATTGACTCATCCAGGAACAAAATAGATTTATTTGGAGACAACAGTCTAATGGATTAATTCTATAAACAAAGGTATACTGGCTGCCCTCAGATGAACATATGATGGATTGGTGAGTGGGTTGTAATGATTGTAACATAAAAAAGCAACAAACAACACAAGCCATTTAATGATGACAATCAAATCAGGAAAACAGTTATCACTTGCTAGTACAGTGGGGCCCCGGCTTACGAACGCCCTGGGTTACGAACGATCCGGGTTACGAATGCCAGGCCGGCAAAAAAATGACACGGGTTACAAACGGTGACTCGGGTTACGAACCGAACCGCCATTCGCTTGTGCACAAAATTTCGAACATGCAAGCTCACATATGGCTGCCTCTACTCAAATAGAGTGAGAAAAAGGTGAGAAAAGGAGTCTGTGGTGTTCTTGTGTTTATTTTTGTGCCATGTTTGTGTTGTTTTTGTGGGTTTTGAGTGTGTTTGTGTGTTTTATTGCTATGTATGTGTTGTGTGAGTGCCCCTTTTTTCACCTTTTTTTAATGTAGCAGCAATTTTCGGTGAATTTTTTTTTGGCTCGGGAACAGATTAAAAATTTAACAATGGGACCCTATGGGAAAACGCATTCTGGGTTACGAACACCCCTGGTTACGAACGCCGTCCGGGAACCGATTAGGTTCATAAGCCGGGGCCCCGCTGTATTTAAGATGAAGATGACTTCATTCATCCTTGGCATTACAGATTTAACTCGAAAGGCTAATGATGTACTGGACCACTATATTGAAGCCCATTAAATGAGTTGCATTATGACATTAGCGGTGTGTGTGTTTTCATGAAAGATTTAGAAAAATTAAAACCTTTAAACATGCATGACTTTGAAGAAAGAATGGTCAATCTTGATAGGTATTCAGATGACTTAAGCACCACAATGGCAGTTAGGAACATATACTTTAGTATGAATGACACTACCGTCATGACCTGTAAAAAATAAGAAGCCAGTTTCCAACCTTATTTATTGCATATATTTTTGTTGTTGTTGTTGTTGTTGTTGTTTAGAACAGTCTTTGTTTTTAGTGGTTGTGGTTACAAAAGATTAAATAAAGGTCAGTGGTGTTTGTCTCTGGTTTTGCGATATTGTCATTCATAGCTGTACTGTTTTGAACAATCTGCATTTGGCATGCAGACTTTCCTAAGTGGTCAAGTTTACAAAAGATTAAATCATGATCAATAGTATCAATATAACTAGTATAATCCATCTGTGCAAAGTTCAAAGACTGAAGCCAAACTGACCATGCATTGTTTTTAACTTAATTGCCATGCCATGTTAAGCCAGTCATGTGATCACAGTCTTATATATTTTACTTTTGAAACAATGTGTGAAAATAAATGGAAAATCTTTTAAATGTTTAAATGATTTTGTGAATGTGGAAGATTTCAGTGAGTGATGGCAGGCATTGAGGGGGGGCATCAGAAGACACTCCTTAAACCCACCACACTTTGGTGGAGGGTCAACATTTTCCAGTAACAGAAATCCTTCTATGACATCAAGCAGTTTATTCCATCACAAGAAGATGGAGTGGCATTCTGTCTGAGTTCCCTCAGATCAGAGTCAGCATTGGTTCAATTGACTGGTAGCTGATCACCAGTCACAATACTGTGGGGGTGGGGGATGGCTTAATAAGCTAGGCAAGAAAGTGGACCTTATAAATGTAAGCTGAGATGAAAGATCTCAGAGTACAGAGTAGCTGGAGGGGTGGGGTGACTGCCCCCTTTCCTTATCTTGCCTCACAGATTCTTGCCTTTTACCTAAACAACTTCGTATGATGTCTAGTTGGTCCTAGGAAAAATGGTGCTTGTGTAACCTCCAGTATGGCCACCATGTTAACCATCTTGAAAATCTTCTCTGCTATGGCAACCATCTTGAAAATCGTGTTATTACTATTTAGAAGAATGGATGGTCATAATGACATGGGGGTTTTACTTCTCTATCATTGTGGATTAAATATTCGGATCATTATCAATGGAAGTAAACATGTTTATTTGGGTCTGGGTCTGGGACATCAGATTTCCACATGGAAATTCATAAACCTGTTGACAACTTTCAGTGTTTTAGAGAGAACGTTGGCCTGCATCTATGTGCTATTATTGTGTCAGCTTTTTATTTAATGTTGTTTACTTGAGAAATTATTTGTGCCTTAACATCTTGAAGTACAATTGGCCTTGTTGCTGTGTTCAGTTTTTCATTTGGGTGGAATTATTTATTCAAATTATCGTTCACTGGGAATACCAAGTTCTCATCAATAATATTCTTGGTCAGAAAAATTAATTTGGAATTATAGTGAATTCAGAAAAGGAAATTTTTTCAAATATATATTTGTGACACATCAAAAGATTTAATATATCATCACACACCAGGCCGTTGGCACATTACCACAGTCAAGATTACAGGCACATCAACACATTCAATATTGGAACTTTTTAGGAATACCTCTGGAATTCAGTTGGAACTTTAAACATATGGACTTGTGATAGAACTTTTAGGACTATTTGGGATTTAATTCAAAGTACTGTAAATTCTTTTTACATTTTCACTTTGTATTATTGGGAAATAAATTATTTGTTGAATTATACAAAACTTGGATTTCTCTCTTATCTGTTTCTTACTTTTAAGACATAGAATCTTTACAGTCCTAATTGAAAATGATGCTGATCTTGTGACCAGTATTCCTGCTATGATCACCATCTTCAAAATTTTGTATAACATTACTCCATCTGTATACATAGTGATATTGGCAGTATTTATAGTAAAGATTTATGATGCCTTGTTATAGATTATAAAGACCAATTAAACTGTCTGACAGCAGTGGGACATTTAGTGTTTCCCTCATCCATCCTCAGTGTAACACAACGGTTAAGCTTGTATTTAGTTCAGTTTTCAGGATGGAGTATCCATATTGTACAAAACCCGTTATCATTATTACTAGTTATAACATGCTGTTTGCATAATGCATTTACAGCACTCCATACACCTATCTACATTAACATATGCTCTTACAAACACCCTTATACCCCCTGCACACATTAAAATGTTCTTACAAATACCATTACACACCTTTCCAATATTAAAATATGCTCTTACACACACCCCTTACATTGCCTCCTCCAGTGTGATAAAAGAAAATGAAAGGTCATTTATATTTAGTGAGCACTTCACCTGGCCTTGCTACTTGTTTATGTGTATCATTTACATTCAGGTAGTGATTCCTTATTTTGTCTTTATTCTTCATGCAATCATGAAGTTTATGACCTTTCTTTACAGTACTATATTAAATAATGTTGATATGACATTATGTAGGTCTTAACATTTTTAAATATGCTTATGGTAATGAAGGAAGTATAGTAACTTGAATTTTCAGTAAAATGTTGTGTATATTTATAAAGACTGAGTCACTGACTGTATCGAATGAGGTCATCCTCATAAAGACTGAGTCATTGACTGTATCGAATGAGGTCATCCTCATAAAGACTGAGTCATTGACTGCACTGAATTGACCATCCTCATAAGGAGACAAAAGTCTAATATTCTTGACATTGCTAAAATCATGCCATTGTATGCTTCTCACAGAAAGGACACCATCCTTATGAAGCAAACTTTATCATTAGAATTAAGGCTTTAATAATAGGAGAGCCACTTGTGGTGATTCAGAGAGAGAGAGAGCCTCTGGCGCAGGGGAGGGGGACTGAAGGACACACAGTACTAATTATATGGAAAAATGGGAACCAGCTTGGAAATGTGTGAACATAAAATAGAGTATAAATGGGTTCGGCTGGCCAGGATTGATTAATAATGTAAGTTATGATTTAGGATAAAGAATCTTTTGAGAGCTTATCCTAGTTGTAAGTGAAAAAAATAGAGACATTGTTGTATTGATGGAATTTCAGTCAACAGTTTGAAACACTTATTACTAAAATAAGCACCTGACTCTTTGGTGCGGAATTAAAAGCACATGTTTCAAATACATACAGGTCCAGAAAATGCAGTGGCTCATATCCTTTCCTCTACACAGCTGACATCCAGGTTTCATCTATACTGGTAAATATAGGTTTGATCATGAGCACTCAGAAATTTTAAGTCATAGATAGTTCACGAATTATGTCATCTGCTTCCATATTTGCGATCAGCGAGCAGATTTACCATTGACTTTATATGGTGTTTGGAAGTTGAAATAAATTCGTTGAATCTCAAGATACTTCTACGAAAATTACATACATAAACATAACGCAAATCAAGCTTTCTGTTAGTATCTATATTTGTGATTTATAAGTTGACTTTGCTTCAGTGTGCCTTGTTAAAAATGGTAAATTTTGGTGATCGCATATAAGAGAAACTGCCATGTTGTCCATCGTTCAGGTAAAATGGGCAGAATATCGTCTGCTAGTGACCTGATCATGAAGCATCTACTGAGTTTTAAATATCATGGTGTTTGCATAGGTTTACTATGGGAACTGAATTAGTACCGTGAGTCCTGAAAGGCAAGACTAAAATGAATAAAGACAAAGAAGAATGCAAAATGAATAAAATAAAATATTTAAATTTGTTTTTAAAGTCTAGTCAGCAGACTCAAGCTGACACATTTTTGTAATTATGAGTCACAAAGTTTGTATATTTTTATGCATTTTATTGGACTTGGTGTTCTTTCTAGAAATAAAAACTGCATTTAGATTTCTTTCCGCATCCAATTTTCATTTGTCTTATTTAATATTTATTGTGTAGTATAAATGTGTGTTAGGTATATTCGTACTTCACGATTTATTCAATTATAAATAATTAAATATTTTAATATGATATATGTACTAATTAGGTAGTAATTACTTCCTAAATAAATTGTCACATTAGATATATGTTCAGGATGTAGTTTTGTAACACGTAATGAATATTAATGTTATCCTATCACCTGCTTTGGTCAAGGAAATGCCCGGATGTAGCGCCAAAATTTGATGTTTGTTTCGAAGGATTGATGTTTGTTGTGCCCAATTTCCTTCCAGTTTTTTTTTCACAATGGCTGACGAAGACGCCTTAAGAAATTCTTCGCACGACTCTGGTGTATCAGTCGTTAAGGCAAATGATGAAACTTTGGTACAAACCACGGAGAAAGATAATTGTCCGCCGGTAGTGTTTCAGTGCTCCCAATGTAACTCCATTCTCGGAGATTCACTTTCTTGGGTTGGCGCAAACCCTATCATGCGAACCATCTCAATCAGAAGTAAGTCTAGCGCTGCATCCAGTTATAACATTCCATAATCGCCTTTAGAAACGAACGCGTTGCACCAGTTTAACAGGAGGCAATTAGATTCATTGGAAAACTTTATTCGGTTATATACGATAAGGGACTTGTAAAGTTGTATAAATCAAATAAGCCACTATTACGTGTCACTTCTTTCTTTGCAGTAATGAATTCAAGAATAGCTTATTAATAAATCTGCCTTGATACTGCAACTATAACATTTTTTCTTAAGCGTCCAGGTGCCAATGATTTTGGATGTTTTTTAGGCGAGGGGTCATGAAAGACTTGAAAACGGAAGTCATTCGACTCATTACACCAAAATCTCAAGAGTCAAAATGAAAATATCAAGAGTCAAAATTGATATCTCATAGGAGTCTTGTTTTTAAGTCATGAGCTCGTAGCTGGCATTGTTCCTTATTTGTGGGGCAAATTAATGCTCAAGATTTTTTAAAACTTTAGGAGATTTATTCTCTTCCTCAGAGTTATTTCTGACTTCTGTTTCATTGAGTCTGAGGGTCAGAACGATCATCACTGGCAGGTCATTTCTGAGACTGAGACAGAAAGGAAAATGTACATCACTGATTTAGTCCTTCATTGTAAGACAGCGACCCTATATTTATGTTTTGGAGTTGAGGTCTCACTGCCTAGATGTTGGTGCTTGTGTAGTGTGTTTTAATGTTGACTAACATCATGAGAAGTCAAATTTTCCGAAATATATCACACTCTTTGCAGCCCATATTGATGCTTTTCCACAGATTAAAGTCATAATGTTTTGTCAGACTTGACTTACTCTGATGTCTTGCTTCAAATAAACTCAATCCTCACACAAAACAAATGGACCTGTTTCAAAGTTCCATTGGCCTATATTTCATTTGCCTGGAATGTGATGGAAGCTGGGAATGCAGAAATTGGATTAAGTCAAAGAATGTTTCTTTAATGAAATGAATAAAAATATATTAATATTGAAGAAAGTGTTTAGATAGCTTCATTTCTTAATGATTATTGTAATCTTTTTAACTGATTTCGGTATTCACTGCTTTCATCACATTCCAGTCAACTGAAATGTAGGCCAATGATGATTATTATATTTCTTAATCTCCAGTTTCACAATTCGTGTGTTGGCTAAGAACTTACCCAAAGTTAATCACCGTTTAAAACCTTCTTAGCAGAACAATACCTACTTTGTTGAATGTGCCTAAATTGTACTTTGGTATATTTTTGAAGCCATTTGAAATAGTAACCTCTCTTCAATTTGAACACATCAAAATATGATATAAAAATAATAAATAATAAAATAGGTAAAAAAATAAAAGCAACAAAAACAATATGTTAATCTCTTATTCTTTATGGTAAAATTAAAAGGGTAATATTTTCGATCACTTTTGCAGATATAAATATTCACAGTAGAACTTTATGTATGAAAATTTAGAGGATTTGACCAAAGAAAATGTGAAGTTGTATGTATGAAAAAATTAGATACATGTAATTAATTATTATTTGTATATCTTCATGGTGTATGAAAAATGAAAGGGTATGAAAAATTGCATGAAATATGATAGTAATTTGTGGCAATACCTGATTGAACTAAATTACAAAACATCACCTGTTACAGTAACATCAAATACATTGCTCAGAGATTGAATTCTGTGCAGGATATTATAGATTGATTCAGGAAGGAATTTAGTAGTGTGTCTGGTAAGTTTCAAACAAAAGGTGAAAACTTGGATCCCATTGTTCTAAATGATAATTTAAATGACAAACTACAAAGTATACATTGTTACAGAGCTTGAAGTTTACATCGGAAAACCTAAACGTAAACAAGGTTACAGGATTAGATGAAATTGGAGACAGAATATGTTAATTGTTTGCACCTGTGGTAACTAAGTCAGTTACACATATAGTCACTGTCAGTATTGCAACAAATGAATATCCTGATGTGCTTAAAATTGCAAAAGCATACTACAGTATATTTAAGAAAGGTGCCAGGGCAAATACAGAAAATTATGGACCAATATGTGTACTCTCTTTCAAGTATAATAGAAAAAATGTGGCCAATGTAGATGTGAGAATTTTATATAAATAAAGTCACCTGGATACCGGTTGATCCTGATGATCAGTTACCCGGGTAACCAATCAAAGGGAAATTGTATTAAATGTGAACCTAAACTGCTTTGTTATAAGTTCATACATGTCAAAGTCCCCAAGAGGTATAAGTCTAATTATTACTAATATGAGTGGCAAAAAAGCACAATCCAAGCATAAAAAGAGTAATCTATATATTACATGCCATATCCTTATAGATTAGTATGAGAATACAGACAGAAAACAAAATGAAATTTTTTTTTATACATAACATTTACTTTATCTAGCCCACATCACATGTTTATCTTTTGTCATGTCCACAAATTCTGAATGCTGTATTGCATCACTGTCAGATTCTTTATTCACAATTTGTAAAGTACTATTGATTTATCCTTTTCCTGATGCAACATTTTCTTCACTTTAACACAATTCCTCTCATCAAACATTTTTTAGCCATCAGTTTATCCTCCAGGGGTGTCGAATTGAGGGTAAAAAAAAAAACCTTGGTGTCAGAACTGGGGGTCAAATAAAAAATGGGGGGGTCAAAAATGTACTGACAAATTTTCATCTGACCCGTACTTTTTCAGCTTGAGATGGGATATTGCAAATTACACAACATACTCTCTCTAAAAATACAAATAAACCAACATGCGCAATTTGCACACAAATGCATTGTCCATTCAAAGAATAATTTTACTAGTTCATGGTTCTTTTGGTAAATTAGTTTAAAGCCGTACTTTTAACAGTCTCCGTATAATCTTTTTGTAGCAATATTGTAGACCAATACATGACATATAAACCAATACAAAAAGCCAAATAAAACTTCTTAACCAAATGGCAGTTAATTTACTGCCTGGCATAAAATGTGTACTATCATCAGTTTCATTGTCCTTTGTTCTAAAAAATCTAAAAATCAAAGAGGCTAATGATTTGTCTTCTCTTTATTAAGTTACACTTGAACTTTTAGATCTTTCTTTTTATGCAGCAAAGTTAAAAACCAACAAAATCTGCAATGACCCCCTAATTTTGTAATCCAAATAACGCATTGTCTCTGCAAGTTTACTGATTTCTTTGTTGTGAAAGAATTTCTTGGGTGATAATGTGTTTTCCAGATATCTTGTGGTGAACAAGGGCAGATATGTTAAAATTCTTAAACCTTGTCACAAAAGGATTAGTCACTTTTGCAGTCTTCGCAATCATGCGATCAGAAGTCACATTGGTAATCCCAATGGATGTGCCGTATTCCAGTCAAGGGAATTATTTTCTCCATTTTTCATTAAAATTAGATCCACAGTTACTCATTTGTGTTCTGCTTCTTTCACTTTCTTGGTTAATGATTCTTAGTGCATGCCCTTTTAATCTGGAGATCACATTTTAGTGCAACAAGCATTGGCATTAAATATCTGGGCGACATCTTGCTGAGCTTGATGCAAATTGCGAGAGAGCTCGAGAGATTAGGGGAAGCTAGGCCATCATAACATTGGCTATGCTAGTCTGGTTCCCTGTTTTGTATGCTCCGTATAGCAGAGTGCAACGCAGGGAGCATATGAAACAGGGAACCAGATTATACCTATGCTCGAAGTATACACGATGCCATCCCTCATCCAAAGCGTTGGATATTAAATAAATCCTTATTGCATTATGCAAATCCTTTCCATCAAAAAAATGCTTGGCAACAAAACGTGTGCATCATTTTTCTCCAGCGTGCATCCCTGATGCACAAACGTGCGTAAAAGGGAAACACTGAGTCATATAACATCCATGAGTCACATCGACAAAGCCCGTTTCAATTAATATTTGGCGCCGTATTTTTATTTTTTTTTCAGTACCAACTGGTCTGCTACTTAAGTGTGTATTAAACTACGACGAATCTCTGGCACATGGTTTCAAATTCAAGAAACCTGTCTGTTTAGCTGGGATGTCATGTACAGTGACTATAAATAGAAAATAAGGAAACTGTTCAACATACATAACCAACTGATCACACACGTCGAAAATACAAGATCAGCAGACGGAGTTCTACAATGAATCAATGTCACATGATATGAGCCTCAGACTTTACTTGTTATACTGTGTCTTGCTCACTCTTGATGTTGCCAGATATAATCTTTTGTCTGAATTTGGAAACATTTTTTGGGATTGTTTTTTGTTCTTTTTTACATAGACTAAATGAGTACCCTGTAGCTAATTTTATTACCCAAATAATTATGAACGGTCGGGTACCTGAGTACCCAGATACCTGTTGACACCATTAGTAGCAAATTTGATATATTCTTATTTAAATCAAAATATGTTATACTTGAGGAACAGTCTAGATATTGATGGTCACACTCCTGTTCAACAGCTTTAATTAAAATTGCTGATGTATAGTTCAGCGAAATGTGCAAAGAAAACTTGACTGGAATTATTTATTTATTTGGATTTTTAAAAAGCATTTGATCTTTCAGTTATTCCACCTCACTATCAGAATTGAAATGCTGCAAGTTTTATGCCAACTTCATTCAGTGGTTAGCGTCATATCTACAAGACAGTACACAGCAAGTGTACATAGGAAGTACATCATTGCAACCAGAAAGTATTAAAACCAGTTTTCCCAGTGGATCATACCTGGGACATTGGTTATTTCATGTCATTATTAATGATCTACCCTTCATTACAAGTGTTAACCTTTTGTTGAGGGTTCTGTGCTTTTTGTACATGGAACCTTCATAAATATTGTGCAGTCAAACTTGTCAATGATGTGAAGAAACCTGAAGATTGGTGTCACAAAAATGGTCAGCATGTAGATGGAAATACTTGTAATGTACATTGATTACAATTTCACTATGACAGACACAATTAGACCAAATACTATTCAATTTAACCATTAAAGGATGTGAAATTGAGAATGTAGCAAGTCATAAACCTGTAGATGTTCATGTGGACAGATCTCTTCAATGGAATTATCAAGTTGACAAAGTATATAAAGCTATAAACTCAAAAATTGCATTACTTTCTAAGTAAATACTTATAATTTGCCACTTTATGTCACTATTTGGGGAAATTGTTCCCAATGCAGTATTGACTGACTTCCAAAGCTACAATAAGGAGTAGCAAGAATTATATTTGGAAAACCATCTGATGCACCAAACCATGAACTGAAATGGCTGGATTTATGTGGAAGGTTTGATAATCAAATAAGCATTTAGTATGCAAGTCTCTTCAAGGAATTGTTAACGCATTATCTTCAGGAATTATTCATAACAAACTTTTCTGAATATGGATTAAAATCTGCAATATTCATATGAAACAATTTTCCTCAGAACATCAGAAAGAGGGATGATCTAAAGTTATCTAAAGAAAAGGGGGGTTTGTTTTACATGTTTAATAAATATTTGAAATAATTTTGCCACATTTTAAGTAGAACTTTAAGGTCTCCAGAGAGAGTAGTATTGCACTATGCAAGCTGCCTTCAATGAATTAAGTATTGTTATTGTTATTACTACTATAATTGAAGGTTAAGGTGAGCAGTATTTCACATTTTACTGGTTTAGGTTAGGTTTTTTAATTTAGTCCATGACCACATGATTTATGCATGCTTTGGCTATGTACATACCATCCTGTCTAGAATCATTCAGCTTGGTGTACATCTAGATGAGAACTACAAGCTCAAAGCATTGCAAAAGTGGGTCATTATGGGCCAGTTTATGGTTCACTGACTTGGATTAAATTTTGTTTGATGTTTATTTCTCAGGCACTATTCATACCAGAATCATGAAACTTGATGATGTGCATCTCTCCTAGTATAACTCCAATGCAGCAAAATAGCTCACTGAGTCCCATCAGTGCTCAAAGAAAAAATGTTTTAGACATATGCCCTGTGCTGATGACTTGAATAAACTCACAAGTCCAGACTCCAGTTTCCAAATGCCCAAAATTTCCCCATTTTAATATTTCACACGACAATAGCCACAATTCGAATAAAATTCAATAGGGTTCAAATGGGTTTGAAGGTAATGCAAGTTTCAGTAGTGTTCATCACTACACTCACTAGGGACTGGATGGTTGTGGTGTTCAAACTTCAAACCCCCGCTCCTTACCTTTCTTATTTTTTTCACTGGCGTGCTTCACAGAGTAAAAGTATTTTTGTTGGGCTTTGCTGATAGCTAATTGTTTCTTAAATTGGCTTAAAAAATGAATAACACTTAAATACTATTCCAACAAATGAAGTGATCATGCTTTGCACTCTGTATATGCAGTAATATCCCACATCAAAGAAGTGTTGCTGCTGCTCACAAACTTGTAAAAAATTTAATACATATAGCTTAAACATTCTCATTCAAGGCAATGATGTTACATAACTTTTGTTCATGTACACACATCTAGCATCTCTTTGATTTATCTATAATAGGTTGTTCCACTTTCTGATCCTTCTTATGCAGATTTGCACAATGGGCTCACCCTCTGCAGCCTTCAAACAGATCTCACTAGTTATTGTCACTTGCTGTTGTCAGCCAGTTAAGTAATATGTGAAATGGTAGTTTATACCTGACCTCTTTGCCTTTAATTGCTGCTATTTAAACTTCCCAAGGGATAGTTTTACATCAGCTCCAATCATTACTGTTTACCTTGTATACATGCTAATGTAACGGGCATATACTGAAGTGGTGGGGTTTGGGTTGTTTGTTTTTTTAAGAATACTAAAAATTGTGTTTTCTCAAAACATAACTGTGTCAGGGGCTTTGGGAGTACAAAGTTGTATTTTTAGCATGACGTGCCATGTTTCAGATTGATTAAAATCAGATCTGAAGTTCACGTAGGACATAGGTGATCTGATTTAGATTGCATCCTGTTGTGGCAGGTATGTGAACATCTTGAAAATACATTTACATATTTCATCAGCGCGATCAAGGTTTCCTCAAGCAAATTAATTATTTTTCGACAAGCCCAATGGGCACATCACTTACAATACAGGACTGGCCTGATTTAAATCTAGAGGGGCCTCAGGCGTAGGGCTGTCCATTTTTTTTTTGCACTGCCCATATTTTGTCTGTTACTGGCTTTGGTTAAGGTTTTGGATTTAGCTGTTCTCTGACATATTATGCAGAGGTTTCTCTAGGATTTTAAAATTAGGAGTCCATGACTCCTGTTTTGGTAAAAATAGGAGTCCTACCAGCAAAAGTTGCAGTCCCATAAGCATACTGGGCATACCTGAAGAAGCTAAATGTCCAGATGAGAAGAACAAATGGTTGTCATTGAGCTTACTTTTCCAAATTCTTTAAACCACTGACATGTAACTCTTTTCTGTCCATTAGAGTGAGACTGAATTTTGTCAATCCAAGGAAAGGTCTTATTCCAAACACTAAGCCAAGCATCACACACTTTCGTACACTTAGCTACTGTTCCATTCGAACTATCAGTTCTAGCAACTTCAACACTCTTCTGAATCTCATTACAGTCTTTGTCAACTTGACATTTAACCCCAAAATACTTATCCAAATTTGCAAACAGCATTTTGTCTAAGTCTCGACGTGTCTTGGTTTCAAGGTCACACGCACTGCTTATTCTGCTTCACTAGGAAATGAACTCATGAAATGAAAGCTGAATTTGTTCATTTGATGAACAGTACTCTTATAATGACCACCTGTACATCTCTGGGTCTTTTTGCCTCTGAGCTCAGTCATTATAAATATCGGCACATTTTCCCACCACACAGCAGCAAAGTCTTTGAACTTGCCACCTGGCTATTGTGACATGTTCTTTTGATATACTCTTATAATGACAACATGTACATTTTGGGGCCTTTCAGCCACTGAATTCTGTCATTGTAAATACAGTGTGACCCCGCTATAGCATGCTCCGTTATAACACGAATTTGGATATAACACAGTCGTGGTGTGGCTCCCGAAATTTCATATACATGTATTTTTCTCATACACAAAAAAATAATTTCTTTCTTAACAGTACGAAAAAAACAAAAAAAAAGTTTATTATCATTTTAGGGAAGAGATTGCGTATGAATAATACAAGATGATCGTGGCGTGGCTACTGAAATTTTATATGCATTTTTCTCATACACGAAAAATAGTGTTTTCTTCTTAAAAGTACGAAAAATAACGTGTAAAATTTTTTTCAGGAATCGTGCAGGGCTTTGCCAATGATGCAAATTGCGATTTTTGTTTCCCTTATTGGTGGCAAAATATACCATCTGCAACGTTCCCTCTAATATTTTTCCTGCGTGCGCAGAATTTTGAAACTGCTGCGTGGCATATGTATTTGCTAGCAAAACTTGTGCACGGAATTTCTGAAACTGCTGCTCTGCATTTTCTAATGAGCTGCACGGCCGCATAGCCGTGCACCTTAGAGGGGAACATTGACCATCTGGCAATTCTTTTTATTGGCTATTTAAACTTGTATATACAACCATTGGTTTGGAGTGGAGAAATTCAGAGGCCCCATGAAAGGAAGCCGTAAAGTTGATATAAAATGCACTGAAATTTTTCTATTGTTACACAAACAAATTCTTTGTCCACATTGACAAACCATCTTAACAGTGCATTGTTATATCATAATCCGCTTATGTTGACATCTAGCATGAGTATTGTATGTTTTGAGATATCCGCTTTTTTTCAAATTACATTTCTGGTAGTGGAGATCAACCGGACAAGGCATTATCTCATAATCTATCTTCGTCGGATTTTCGGCCACTCGCTAGTAATTAATATATTTACATAGACTGACATTTGTATGTAGATGGTAAGTAAAATTCCTCTTTGTTTCACTCAGAATTAAATCCTTCAGAACATTGACATTTTCTGTAGTAATCCCTGTCATCAGACCAGAACACCTGCGTCTCTATCGTCGATTGACCCTTACTTTAAATTACTGATGCATGCGTGGAAGGCAGCATTACTCCACTACCATAAATGTAAAGGAAAAAAAAAAAAAAAGCTCTCACTTATCTGTTCAATAGGTTGCCCATACAACGTCCAATTAATTTTTTACAAAAATGTACCCAGATAAAATAGTAGTTGAAATTTCAAAGAAAACATTACCTTTGAAGCACCGATTGTTATGAAAACATACTAAGCAAATGGGAAAAAAAATCAGTCTCAATCATGCATACAATTTTTTGATGTTGCTGCCACAATAAGAAACGGGCATTTCTTTGGTTCTCCAAAGCTGTCCTTTAGTGGTGACTTCAATAACGCAATCACCCTTCATCAAAGAAAGCCGACTACAATTTTCAATAAAAACAAAGAACTTTTCTTCAGAGGAAGCCATTATCGAACTTAAATAAAAGCAATGGAATCTGATGGATTGTTTCATTTTCCAACGTGACTGGAGCATTTTTACTGTGCCTTGAAAGTTTCCTTTTTACAGGAAAAAAGTTTATGCTTACAAACTCTACCGACGGCGCTTAAAACGTAAACTTTTACCGACTTTGGACATACTTAAAAGTAAATGTGCTTCATCATTCGTTGCGTGATTGTGCTATATTTTTCCACTGAATTCAGACCTATATGACCTGTGACAAAATAATTGAATATTTTAAATCTGTGTGTGCATATTTTCGATTGAATTACTTGTACTGTGGATTCAATGTGTGTGACGTGATTCGCGGGTGAGTACACGGTGTTGATACTTTATTCATTGCTATGCATTAGACATGTATATATAAACAGTATACACATACATGTACCAGTGCGTGGTTCTCTGAATAGAGTAAAATATTATATATGCCTTCTCTGTTTTCACTACAGGTGTATTTCTCATTTTAATATGCATCGATTTAAGATGAAAACTGTGCCAGTGAAGCACGTATTTTTGCACCTGCATTTATTACCTACCCTACCCCCCGCCCCACCCCTGCACATTTTTTCGGGTACATGCATCATTTTCTTCTGCTAACTGACCTGGTTGCTTATAACACAGTCGGGTTCTATGGCTCCCAACTACCATGTTATAGCGGGGTCACACTGTATCAGTATAGTTAACATGATCAGTTGATCAGCACATTTTCCCACTCAGCAGGTGGTTGAAGCAGGACTGGCAAGCCTTTGAATTTGCCACCCAGCTATTGTGTGTGTACGGAGGACTCCTACGTAAGTGATTTTCTGCATCCCAGATACAAACTTTGCATCCAAATATGCGTGATTAAGCGTGTCATGAGATCTCTGTTGTGTGCATATTATTCTTCATAGAATTATAAAACTTGTTGAGGAGGGATCCATCTTAAAAAGTCTTGGACAGGTAAAACGTGTTGTAACACAATGCTTGGGGTCCAAAGAACAACATCATGATATAAGCGGGATCGCATTAACAAATTTTTCAGAAAACTTCCCCATAGAAAATTTGCATTGAAATTTCAATGTCATCAGTTTTAACTAACCTCTTGATCATATAATTTGCTAGGGATACAAATAATCGGCTTTTCCAAGAGCATGTATTTAGGATGTTAAAAAGATAGGTCACCTTAAATTAAAAAATGGGAGCCATGCTACTATCATGTTATAACAAATCATGTTATAACGGGTTTTACCTGTACTTTTCATTGCATAAATTGGTCTCTCTGACATCACATCTCAATTGATTTCACCTTCACTTATGTATATGTTCAATCTAAGTATTTCCACAGTTATTTTTCCAAACAGGCTATAACTTGCAAAAGTAACTTCAATACATAAGCCTGGAGATCTTTCTGATATGAATAACTATAGACCTATATAAGTTTTATCATCACTTTCATAGATATTAGAAAGACATGTTTGTAATGAATCGAGAAACTACCTGGAATCAATTATGTAGTACATTCATGACAGTCAGGCTTCCATGAAGGACATCATGCCAGACTACACTAACTAGAATGGTGGATGATTGTCTAACAGCGATAGATCAAGGTAACCTTGTAGGCACAGTGTTTCTTGACCTTACAAAGGCTTCTGACATTGTAAATCACAAAATCCTGCTGGAAAAGCTCAACATATATCAAGTTGACCATAAAAGCTTAGCTAGGTTTTGAACCTATCTTGAAGGCAGAGAAAAACAAGTTCCTATTTTAAATAAAGAAACTTATAAAGTCAGGTGTTTCACCAGGATCAGTTCTTGGACCATTATTCTTTCTGCTGTACATCAATGATTTACCATATAACATTGAGCTATGCAAGACCAACATGCTTGCATATGATATGACATTATATAACATTGGATCAACAGGCCATGAGATTAGCACAAAATTAAATAAAGATTTGGTAAAAAATAAATAACTGGTGTGAACACAATGGTATGAAGATAAATGCAGCCAAATCAAAAGCCATGATCATAGGTAGTCATTCCATATTGATGACTGCAGGTTGTATATTGTAATGGTTTACTCACAACAAATTCAAAGAATGGGTAGGTGTTTGAAGGGTGGACTGAATGTGTGTAATGTGAGGCCTAAACTGCAGCGGTTACTAAAGCTAATTATTTATATGTGAACTGTGCTTTTAGTAATGGCCAAGCTGGCTTTAACTCCTAAGTTAATCAAAGCCAATGACTTAAATCTGGTAAAATCGGGGTGGACAGTAATTTGAGCTTTGACAACAGATTTTATAAATAATAATTTGCATAAAAAGAACAGAAGAAAGATCTCGGGGGTTTTTTTTATTAACTCATTATAGTACCTGTAATTTTATATTGTAGAAAATTATTTTCCTTGTTTTATATCTGTTACGTATATATACATTCATAATGGTTCCATTTCATCGGTCCAAATCACCATAGTATCATGTGTATCTATATTTTTTGTAACTCCTGGTACATGATTTTTTTATCTGATCTTGGTAATTTTTATTCATGATTGTAAATTGTACAGATTATTTTTAGTTAGGTTTTGCCTACATGACTGGTGTCTGTTAAGAGCATTAAATTACATAGGGTCTATAAATAGATGTTTACTTAAGTGTTGACAGTTAGTAATAATTTTAATAAGAACTCAATGACAACTTTGGGTTAGTTTCTCATTGGTTAATAGGTTTGGAAGGTTCTAGAAGAATTCAGTAACTTCCCATTGGTTGTGCCGTTTTGAGATAAATTGAGTAGTAAGAGCTGTCACTTGAGGTATGTTGTGTAATATAGTCATAATAGAAGGTGTATATAAGGAGAGAACTGAGCAATCTGATTCATTCCTATTTTGGAGTCATCCTCATTTCTTGTGTTCCTGTTATAAGTCTACAGACATGCTTTATGTTGTACTTAGATTTTATTCAAGAAGAACAACATTTGGTTGGACTGTTCATTGGAAACAGAAGGTGTTCATTATTTTGACAATAATATTCTGGAACTATTCAGAGGAGTTCTGGACAATGCTATTGTGACAACATCACAATTCTTGGCAGACCAGTACATTTCCGGTTTTGAAATTTGTAAGAAACTTTTCATTCTTCTGGACTTTCATGGAACTTGATCAGGATTATTTTGGATTCACTTCCTCTCACATTTTCATTTATAACTTTGCTAATTAAATTATTTGTTAAGTTTAACAAATCTTGTTGGTTTTGCTATTTTCTGTTACTTAGTTTGTGACCATAGTCTTAACAATAGTGTGAATTTATTTTGAAAATGATGTTTCCTTTAGCTTCTAGAGCTTTCTAGATATGTAATCATTATGGTATCCTTTTCAGATGTTACAAGCAAAGTTGGTATATGTGAAGCAGTAAATTTATCAACAGCTGGGACAGATGCAGGGAGGTAATTAAACAGTCATTCTTGAATTGACATTTATGTTTGTACTACCATGACAACTCACCATCTAGTTAAAAGCATTAGACAGTAATAGGATTGCAATGAATTTTTCATGTACAGTGGATTTGTTGTTTTCAGTTAGGTGTTTAATGGCTTATCAAAATATTAATACATGTAGTTCTGTCAGATTGGTGTTTAATCACTCATCAAAACATTAATACATGTAGTTATATTAGTTTGGTGTTTAATGGCTCATCAAAGTGTTAATACATTTAGTTACATCAGTTTGGTGTTTAATGTCTTATCAAAGTGTTAATACATGTAGTTACATCAGTTTTTAGTGTTTAATAGCTCATTAAAGTGTTATTACTTGTAGTTAAATCAGTTTGGTGTTTAATGTCTCATCAAAATATTAATACATGTAGTTGCATCAGTTTTTGGTGTTTAATAGTTCATCAGAGTGTTAATACATGTAGGTACATCAGTTTGGTGTTTAATGTCTCGTCAGAATATTAATACATGTAGTTATATCAGTTTTTGGTGTTTAATAGCTCATCAAAGTGTTATTACATGTAGTTATATCAGATTGGTGTTTAATGGCTCATCAAAATGTTAATGGTTATATCATACCAAGACATTTGGATTGAAGTGCTTTGTTGGGGGGTACACCTAGGCTTATGCTGAACAAATCCCATAGCCCTATACCTGAGAAAAGTGAAATTCTTGACCAGGCTAGTGAAATTTCTTCATGGGCTTGTCACAGTCAAGTCAGTTTTGAGCTCACCTGGACATGAGGCCAAGTGAGTTATGACATTGGTTTGCATCATGCATTTTGCCTCATTTGTCCATAAACATTAGTTTGCTAGCACTTCGGAGCATTTTGATACAGTTTCATTCTAATTTGGAATATAGTTATTGTTATGTATACTTAATTTGTATTGTGTTTTGGCTTTTGTTCATGATTATATGTTATGTATGTTTAATTTGTATGGTGTGATTGACATTTATACATAATTGAGCATAGGAGTTTGGGCCTACCTGACTAATGTCTTTTTTTATAAACAACATATTACATAGCTAATTTTTATCTATGATTACACTGGTCTACAGCCAAAATGCTTCCAAAAATAAATGTAGTCAAACTTTACTAATTCTGGGTCACTGAGAAAGAAAATGCTGCTTAAAATTGTTGATTGGCTCTAGTTTTAAATATATGATACTGGGTCAATAAATACGACCCTTGACTTGGGAATGGTGGAGGATAAGTGAGTTATCAAGGGAAGGGATCTCAGTTCAAACCAGAAATGACTAAAATACATCTTTGACTGGATCTATGAATAAATATATGACTGGGTTTGGACAGTACTTACTTTCTAGGCAAAACAATGAATGATGCAATTTGAAGCTGGCATTGCATCATACATGATATGAATTGCATCATGTATTCCTTGAAGTCATGGAAAATACAATCAGAACTAAGCTTACATCACTCTGCTGAACAAATTGCCCTATATCAGCTCTAGAAATCATAGTGTTGTGCTCTCTTATTTGTCAGTGTTTGATTTTGCAAAGGGACACATTTCTGTTTATCCAAAGTGAGCAGAGATACTTTGTACGTATGTGAACAATGCAGATAACGTCTGCTATGCTTGTGGTGAAGTGACTTTTGCATTACAAAAGCACAGTATAACTACTATGGTTAAGAAAGCCTATCACCTTTATTTTGGCTGCAAAATTGGAGATCAGGACACATATGCTGTAACACTTGTGCAACAAATCTTTGCCATTGGTTGAACAGGAAAAGCAAATCTATTCTTTTTGCAGTGCCAATGATTTGGAGAGAGCCAACAGATCGTATCAGCAAAATAATTGTTGCTTCTGCATGGTGCCTCCAGTTGGGAAAGGTGTGTCAAAGAAGAAAAAGTGGACTGTATATTCTCCAAACATTCCATCAGCTCTACGCCCAGAACCCCACGGAGAAGGACTGCTGTTTCCTGATGCACTAGAATCATTCTCACTTGAATCAGATGAGGAAGAGGAAGAGGATGAAACTTACAGTCCTGAACCATCAGTGTCACATGACCCATATTTTCTCCCATCCTCCTCCTCTGAACCAAACCTCATAACACAAGGTGAAGTGAATGACCTTGTCAGTGATTTGGAACTATCCAAGAGTAAGGCAGAGCTGTTTGGCTCAGACTGCAGCAGTGGAATCTCCTGGCAGGTGATGTTAGGGTTTCCATTTTCCATGACAGTCAAAAGGATCTTATCCCATTCTTCTTCATGGAAGGTGATCTTGTAGCCTGCAATGATATCGATGGTGTGATGGCAGCCCTCAACATTGTTCATGATCCAGATGGGTGGCGACTATTCATTTATTCATCGAAAACCTGTAAGTGGTAAGAACCTCCAACCCACAGGAAGCTACTGCCAAACTTTCTCACATACCCACATTGGCCAAGCCCAAGATTTGAACCCGAGTGGACAGAGGTGAGATGGTTGTGATCAGAAAAGGCTAGTGCTTTAGACCACTTGGCAGTTGGGGTCCCAGATCCTTTGTAAGGATACTACAGAGTTTTCTCACATGCTCATGAATTATATGTGGTATGATTTCATTTTTTTGTAAACTTATATGACTTGTAAAATTTCACTATTTACTAAAATACTTATTTTAATTTTTCCAGCACTTACAGCAACTTATTTTGTGAGGTATGCAAAGAAGAATTAGGGAAGAAATATCTGGCATCTCCGCCAAACTTGGATGGTATGAGAGGCCTCTTCACCTTTAATGTGGACAAGCTCAGCAGGTATGTATGCAACCACACTAGTTAATTGACTATGGATTATGGGTCTTTATATGTGAATAGGTCATTTGTCAGATTTTTCTCTCATATAAAATTTCCAATAGAATTATTTTTAAAATTACATGCATAATTAAGTGTTTATCCAACAATAATGTTTATGCAGTATAGTTGACATCTTGTTCTGTCCATCCGTCTGTCTCTCTTATGTTTCCACACAATAACTCCCTTAAATGGATTTCAACCAAATTTTTGGTGTGCAGATTGATATTCATGAGACCATGACTGACTTTTGTCGTTAGTATTCTTTGTCACTGTTTACAGTCCCACATTTTCCTTTCAACCCACTTTCATTTCTGGACCGTAATTCTTTTATATTATATTTCAACCAAATTAACTTGGCTGTCTTCAGCTGTCAGCATTCTATGTTTTCAGTTTGAATTGTTGCAGTCCATGATTCACAGACCCATCTGTTTTCATTTCTGGAGAAATGACTCTCTTAATTATTGTTTCAGGGTTCCTGCGCATGTCTGGAATTCTGGAAAAAGTCTCAAATTTGAAAATTGCTTTTCCAGGCCTTGAAAAGGTCTCGAAAAATTACAAAATCTCTTAAAAGTCTGGAAAAAGTCTTAAATTTTCATTGTTCCCATTCACATGATGTCATTAACACTCTTTCACTTCACTAAGTTTAATTGTCATATTGGGTCCTGGACAAGACATTCTGTCATAGTTTGAACCATGCATCGAGGAAGGTTTACAAATGCACATTTACAATATGAGCTACCTAGACAATCCTAAAGGCCAAATCCTTGCACATTCATATTAGGTGATTCAGTTTGGCAAATAGGCCTACTGGCTGATGATAGTGATAGCAATTTATTTTAAAGCTATGAATTACATCAAATTATTGGAGCCAGAATGGTGTTATAAGTGAGAACTTTAGCTGATGCAGTTTGACTGAAACTGAGCTTTGAACTGAGTGGGTCACACATGTAATCAAAACAAGAACTGACGTCATTTTGAAAGCTCGAAAATATATTACACTGCAAATGTATGTCAACTCAAAATCGACACACCATGTAACAAATTCATAACTTTCAGACATTAGATATGTAATTTTAATAGGTCTGATCACCAGCACAAGAGGTGTAAATTTCTGGACTATTCATTAGCAATTGTTAGGAAAAATCTCAGGGCTTATAAACACGGATTAACTCCGTCTTATTCTTGAGGAGTGTTTTATTAATGTATTGCTTGGATATTTTATTTACTACTCGGTTTACGGTAGAAGAACGAGTGCAATTTAAACAATGAATAGTAACATGGATTTATATTCTTTGATTCACATGATTATATTTTTTTCAAAGTAAATCAATGCAAGGTGAATTCTAATGTACATTTGGGGAGGATTTACCACCAAATTATCCTAGATAGGAATAACATGGGGATATGTGTTTTCACTGTCTTCTGAATTCACATGAAGAAATGCAGGGATATCACAGATTTATTTAATTTAGTGTACTATAAAAAGGTGTTTATATTTTTAACATGTTTGCAAATTCTCAAAGTCCAGAAAATTGTGATTTCAATTCAGCTTTTGATGTGATATCTTAAGGTTTATGAGTGGATAAAGAACACAAAAACATAAATATGTAATAATTAGGGGAAATCCAAAAATGTTTACAGTTCTCCTTGAAAATACATCCTTCAAAATACCTTGAGCATAGTTACATATAGCCTTATAAGGGTTCAGATCAATTTCATAAATGGTCTAAAAATAAAATTATGGAGTAAATATATTTATTTGATAGAACTGCCACTAGAGCTTACATTAGTAAAAAAATCTTATTTTGGAGCTAAAGTATCGAAAAGACATTACCCATGAGCAGTGAAAAAATGTGCATAATAACATAAGGAACAGTTTCCAAACTTGCTCCAGCTGGCTAAACTAGCTATGTATATGCATCATCAGCAGAGGCGTCTAAGTATAGAACAATATTCATACACTGGTGAGGAAGAGTTTAAGCTTAGAAAAGCCAACAGATTAATGTGTATACAACTAGAGTTAACATCTTTTAAAGATTTTGATTTCATTAGGACTCTAACAGAATGTAGATGGAAGAAAGATAGATGGATATTGTAGTGTTAGGTATATAGTAAACTATGGCCATTTCGTCCTCTCCCTCCTTTTTGTTCTCCCTCCCCCCCCTTTTTTTTTCGCAACAAGTGGGTAAACCAAAACCACCACCACCCATTAGATAAAATCCAGGCAGCATTTGTGAAATGAAAGCACTGGAGGTGCAGCTGGAGAAGAAAGTATAGAACCTAAAGGGCAATGGTTAACATCTGGGTTACAATGACTTTCATTTTAAATTTTTAAATATCATTTCCCTTTCATATTACACTTATTTATTTCTGTATTGGTTTTGTGTTTGTTTCTTGTATTTAAATTAGTAACTGAAGCAGAACACTTGATAGCGTGAGTAGTCACTGAAAACTGTTCATTGAAAAGTCATAGAATTTCAGCTCTCCTGATCTGTATTAGCCCTGTTTCATGGATTATTTCAGTAATTAGGTTTTGTGTTGTGCTAGTGAGTATTCATTTTAATTTCATTTCATTTTATTTGATTTGACATTCTTGGACCGATCTTCTTGTGTGCCATTGTGGACATGTTTTTTAAAGAATGCTGGGACATTGTGTTTATGACCCTTGTGGGAAGAAGCTGATGACTTCAAAGCCTGGATAGGGCCTTCCAAACTTAAGACTAAAGCATCATGCCAGCTATGCGGGTCAATAAACTTGTCACCTTATTAGGTCTAGAAATTTTTAAATTTTGGTTTGGAAAAGGTCTGAAATCTTTTTCTAAATTTAAGGCAGGAACCCTGTTGTTTGGACTGTACCAAATTTTTTTAAAGTCAGCATTTTTCCCAGCAGCTTGATATTGATGAGTTTAAATGTGAGCATTTTTACTGGCAGCTTGAATTTGAGGATGCCTTGGCTGAGTGTGATTGTCAGTATTTTACATCATTAGGCAGAGATATAGCCCTCATTTATGAACCAGCCCTCTTTAATTTCAGTACAGCTCCTTTGTTTAAGATTGTATTTGAACCTAATTTGGTAGACCGCTTAAAATTGACATGACATTGGTTGATTATTAGCATTTTATATAATTATTTAGCCGATGTCACTAGAAATGAGATTGCAGTTATATTTAGACATATCAAGGAACTCTTATCTAACACATTCACTTCAGTACAGCTTGTGTGATTTTTCATCTCTCAGCACCTTATGGTATGGGTAGAAAGAATGAAGAAAAAATCCCTCATCCGTTTCCCCACATTTATCAACATTGTTTACCTTTATAAATTAATTGACTCATTTTTATTGTGCCAAATGAAAATTTAGGTACCATTAACTTAAGATGTGAGAACTTTATTATTACTAGGTATTTAGTGAATGTACATGTGCATTCAGAATGCACTTAACTTCAATTGAAGTTTGTGACATTTTATTTTTTAAAACTCTTTTGAGGATGTCAGTGATATGTTTAACTATCTCTTATAAAGGACATAAATAAGTTTTCAGTTTTCTCTTGAATGAATGGTCATATCAGCATTGAGTTTTCACTGAAAGTTGTTTTAAGGTATTTAGTAGGTCATAAATGAAAATGGTTCTGATCTGTCTTGTAATATGCCACTTACATATTCCACTATGACCATCTTGAAAATATTGTTATCACTCTTTCTCTGTCAGCATTGTACTTTCACCAAAAGACTTCTTTTTAATGTCTAGCTAAAAGTCAACTGAAAATATGATTTACCAAATCCTCAGATTACTTTCAGAGAGAAATGAGAGAAGGAGGCAGATAATTTGTGAAGACGTGCAACTACTTACTATGGTTATTTTCACCCAAAATATTTCATACAAGGTACATACAACGATCTGGGATTTTGGATTATAAGTTTTGGGGGTATTGTATATTTCAGTTGCGGAATTGACAAATGTTTTATGGCACAGCAATGCGTGAATTCAAGGCAGGGTTAGACTGCTGATTTAAGCTCACATCTCCCCATTCCCCGCAAGAAATACTGATATTTTCAGGTTTTGGGGGCACCACAAATTTTGTGGTCTTCCAGTGGACCAGTCCAACCATCAGGGTTAATAGAGCTGAGGAAGTTGGATATGGTTTGGGCAGTAAGAAACATGAACTATTATGTTAATGTTGATCCACAGCACAGTAACATAGATAGCTACTCAGCTTTCCTATAAGTAAGTAAATAATATAAACCAGATAACATTAAAGAGAGAGACAGATTTTGGTTTTCGATCCTGAGCTCAATATGGTAGACTTGAACATTGTATAATTATAGACCAAAACAAGTAAATGCAAGTGAGCAAGCTATAATTAATGGTTTTTCTGTGTTTCTCCTTTGTTGGAAAATAAAATCTCTGAACATTGGCAATTTGTCATCATTAGTGTGTCACATTAGGCAGTGTTGCTGTAGATGCAAGTTGGTGCCAACAAATGCGATCTTGCATCTGTTCAATCCAGTGTGCAGTCTGAGGTTGAACTTCCTGAGGTCCAGGTCCACCATGTGGAGCTTGCTGGTGTTTCCACTATGCACTTCCACCCCAGCACTTGTTTTACAGTTGCAGCTTTTAAGTGCACAGTTGTGATCCATATTTGGAGTGCTCTAGCAATATGGCCTAAGAACTGCAGCTGTTGAAACCTGATGATATCTGTGATTGGCATTTGCTTTGTTCTGTCTCTGATCTTGAATGATATGTTGCATGCAGTGGATGCTTTGGAGGCACCACTGAACAAAGTCATTAAATGTTTTTGTCATTACCGTGCTGTAAGTATCCATGTGTTCACACCATATAGCAGGACTGACAGAATGTACACATTATATAGCCTAATCTTTATAACAAATCTTCATAACAAGACTGATCTCTGAGTGCCATATGTATCTCACCATGGTTTCATGCAGTCTTGAGCGATTCTTTTATGCAGCTCCGCAGCTCCGTATATCTGATTTATTGCTACCTGAACTGTAGAGTCAGCAGACAAGATATATCAATGAGTCCAGTACCTTAACCTCATGCACCTTGATGTTTTTGCTGACATGATGCTTTGTGGATTGGTCACTTAAATTTTGGTGTTGCTTCAGTAGATCTCGAGGCCAAAAGGTTTTGCTTTCTCCTGCATGATGTCCAAACTTAGTAGTAAGATCTGTAACAACTCAGTAAAGTCATCAGCACAATCAAGCGTCCAGTCCATCAGTAGCAGGAAAACATTTGAGGTGATGGTACATCCCTGTTAAATGCCACTGTTGATAGGAAACCTTTGCAGACATTCACCATCAACTTGAATACAGCTGATGATGTTGGTACAAAGGGCTTTCATTAGGCTGATGACCTTATAAGGGAGACCTATGAGTAGAAGCCTGAGAGGGGCTCGATCACCTGAGTCAAATGCAGCTTTTAGGTCATTGTAGGCTATCCATAGAATCTACATGGAGAAATAGTGGCTGTGTTTGAGTGACCAGTGTTAGGATTTGTGCCAAAATGCAAAGTATGCATTCTTGGATGTTTTGTGATGTGTGCGCCCTAACAACTGGTCTTGAAGTTAAGCACAGAACAACAAACATGGAGTTTCACACTCAGCATGTTCTGCTTTGTTCAGATCCACTTCCACTTCCGAGGTGGTGGGAGTTCTTACCCAGAGAACAATGTTCTGTATGTTAAGTCTAGTCGATCACGTCAAGAAGTGCCTTGCCCAGACACCCACTGTCTGCTACATGATGCCATTTAGACTTAAATGAAGAATAGTTGTACAGGTTGTCTACGTTAAGAGATGGCTCTTAGTGTAGTTTCTTTAAAGCTATATTGAAATACAGACTATACCAACTGTTGGTGCTGTAGAACTGTAGAAAGATGGTATGATCTGTCAACATATCAAAGATAAATTTTACACTTAATCCAAAATAGTGGTATAATTTTGGTCAACCCTCTTTTGGAAGATTTAATTTGGTATCATGTTACAATGATCAGACTGTGGAAGATTTATTATTCAAAGAAGTTTTTTTCTCCTTTTCTTTCACAGTTACCAGATTGGTAGTACTACACCAGATGCTGGAGATCCTTTGGATCTTTCAGATATTGTGTCCCTCTCCTCTCTGATATCTTTGCAGCAACACAATGACAAGGTAGGAAAAATATTGTTCATTCTCAAGCTTTTTGATACTTCGCTAGTCCATCTTTAAGTCTTTGCAACAGTTTATGCCATTCTTAGTTTTTAGTTGAGCATGTGTTAGAAGGGAGATAACAGCAGTCACTTTTCTGGCAGCAGCAACTACATGTATCTGTTAAGATGTTTTAGTTTTTTATTCGCATTTATTTCCTTAGAGAGATTATCATCATGCTAGGCTTGAATTCATTTAATTACATGTTTGCTTGCACCTTTTACCTTACGGTCAAGGTCTTGGTCATAGAAAATGTGTGTTCAATTTTTGTTTGAAGTTACGTATTTGCTCATATTTCAAAAACTCCTTGATAGATTCTCTTCATGCTTGGCATGAATCATTATGAAGTTAAGACAATTAACATTTTTCCATATATCAGTCACATCATAATACATGGACCGCCAGTCAATACTGTTGCTGGAAAAAGGTGTGAGGCATGTGATTTACATGTGCACTGGAAACTTATCAAATGTCCATCATCTGCCACTGTGTACCATGTTCAAATTCAGATGATTGTCAGAGCTTCAACATTTTTAACCAGTTATAATGAAGTTTTCAGGATATGCTAAAAAATGAACACTAATTGACATGTGGTAAGTGCCAACAGGAAATACTGTAATTTTGTATTATTTGTTATAATAATGAGTAGGCATGGTTAAATCTGCTCTGGCTTCATGTCATTTCATTCTGCAGCATGCTTGGTCACCTTTTTAATAATGGCGTCATGTCATAGAAAATTGTTGTTATGGTTTTTTTTTTAAAATGTTTTCATTTGCTTCTGTTTTCTGCTCTGATGGATTTTCTTCCTACCTTGGATGAATCAATATGAAACCAGACAGTTAAATCTGTAACACATCTGCTTGCCCCAATAATATTGGGGTCAAGGTCACATCCTTACAATATTTGCATGTAGGTGTTGATTCAAGATTTTAGTTTGCCTGGCCATAAGGTCTAGTGAGATTATGGTGTAGCCATGTGTTTGTCATTTGTCTGTCTGTCCATCTATGAACATTTGTTTGTAACCATTTGTGAGGTCGTGATCTAATTTTGAAAAAAAAAATGTGGAACGTAAAGTTTATATTGCCAGTATCTTGGGTAAGTTTGAGTATGAGCACGGTCTGTGAACACTAACAAGCTGATATTGCTTCTGTTTGGCTGAGCTTGTTGCCACTCTGCAGACCATATTTCTGATCATGATTAAATTGAACTTAAATGCATGCTTATGTATCAGGATCTCAGACACTTTCAATAATACACTGATCATGAACTGAATGATTTTGTTCAGACTTGGAACATTTGTTGATATCATCAAGGTCTTGGACAAGTTTGATAATAAATGAGATGCACACATCTTAATAAACTGATCTTGCATCTGATTAGCTGAGCTTGTTGTTGCTCTGGAGTCTTCCACTTTTGCTCAGACTTGAAATATAAGGTTATATCAGTAAGATCTTGGATAGGTTCGATAATGAGCAAGATCCCTGCTTAGTAGCAGTGTAAACTTGCACATGATTGACTGAACTCATTGCCACGTGTGAAGCCTTTATTTCAGGGTCTGCAGGGGAATTTGAAAAGCCTTGAAAAATGAATTTGTCCCTCAAGGCCTTGAAAACACCTTGAAAATTCAAAATATTGTCTGGGTACCATGAAAAGCCTTGATTTTCATGAAAACTAAAGGAATTAATGAATAGTTTTGTTTTACAGATTTAAATTAAAAAAAGAAAAGAAAGAAAACGATCGCTTGCAAAGTTGGTGCCAGAACGGAAATTTTGCACAACTGGGTGCTGCGCAGTTGTACATTTTGAACTTCCGATTGCATGAAGCTCAGATGTAGCCACAGTTTAAATATGAATCATTTGTAATCTTTGAAATGGCTGGCTGCCGAGTCCAACTTCGGTGGCTAGATGAAGAAACATTTAAAATTTGGATTATGAGATCTTTCTCAGAGCTTTCAAAATGCAAATTATGCCAAAAGGATATTGACTTGCATGCAATGAGGGAGAGAGTGCTCTATGGTCACATGCAGCTGGAAAAAAAAAGCTGCTAATATTGCAAAACAAGAAGCCTTCAGCATGAAATCGTTTTTGACGAAAGAGGTATGTCGGTGATCACAGGGATTAAAGTTTTAAAATAGAAACTGTATATAGTCTTATTATGAAATTAGTTCGATCTGGTTCTGTTTTTAGATTCAGTGGAAATAGGCAGACAGTAATTGCGATGAACACGATAAATCTAAAAATATAAATACAGCTAAGCTGAGATAAATATCAATGTATCTAATATGAAGTAGTTCAAAATATTGATACACTATTTTTGAATAATTGATAATATAAAAAAAACATATCTTTGTTACTTTTTTTGTTTTATGGGGGTGGATGAAGAAGAAAGGCAGGTACTGAAAAGACATTGAGACAATGACAGCTGCTGCTGATGATTTTGCATTGAACGCAGAGACCAATAGGAAAATTTCCTTTATCACAACACCAAATAGTTGGATGAGAAGTGTTAAGGACAAAATCAATGAACTTACAGCTCTTGAAAAACATCTTGATGGAAAGCTACATGAACTGAAAAATTCACTCTAAAATATGTTGGGCCTTGTAAGTAGTGTAGTGTAGACAGAGTAAAATGAACATTGTTCAGTAACTACATTATTCTGATGCCGAGATAACGGATGTTTAGTATTAATGGGAATAAAGGATCATACTCCTGACTTCATGTTTCTTGTTTTTTTTGGAAATAAATGTGCAAGAAATGTTCCTCGTATGAAGTAATAGTAAGTATCAACTTGTTTTTACGTACAGTTTCATTTATGTATTCTTTAAAATTAATGTACAATAGTAATGCACCTTGAAAAACATGATTTTGAACCTTGAAAAACCTTGAAAATTTAAAAAGAAATGTGCTACTAACCCTGTTATTTGCATCTGATTTTGATCAAACTTCAAATATAGGGTCATTTGATCAAGATTTTGCATGGGTTCTACGATGCATGAGAACCATTCATATTCAGGTTCTTAAATGCGATTGACATAGTAATTTAGAGACTGTATTCCTGATCCAGTTTTGATCAGACTTGGGAAATAGGCTTAAATCATTATGATTTTGCAGCAATACGATTATGAGCAAGAACCATGGATGTTAATGAGGTGATTTTGTATTTCATTAAAGGCCATTTTGTTCAGTATTCATACATGTATATTTCCTATAATTGCTCTTCTGCTTCATCGCTGCCATTCTCATTCTCATTTTCATCATTATCCTCATTATTATTATTACCAACAAATATTCATGTTATTATTGTTGTTGCATATGTTCAGATATACCCCTCACCTGTCCAGAACTGCATTGTAATAGTCCAAATGATTGTCCTGTAGCTGTCTAAATGTACCCATCTTTCATACAGTTTTGGAAATGTATGCTTAAAAACAATCCCCCATTTGAATGACAAAATCCCAGTTGAAAATAGCAAACTGCACAGTAACTTGGATGTTTATTGTAATAACCCTTTAAAACTGAGTGCCTGAAATTTAAGTTAGAAATGTTCATTTCGTACATATGTGAAAAGTGTCAGAAATACCAAAGTACTTAAGCAGTTTGAAATGTAACTTAAGGAAGTATTCAGTATGTACCATGGGAAAATGGGTGTTGTTTTTGTACTTTATTTGCATTGAACTTTTACCTGACAGGTTACTGGTAGGATGCAATATTTTGTAGAACAGGATTATGGAAGAGGGAGTAAATATCGATGCAGTGGAAGGTACTTTCTTTCTTCCTGTAAATATGAACTGCTAAGTAACATTTTCATTTTATTTTAAAGCTAAAATTTCAAACAATTTTTTTACACTCATTGATATAAGAATAAAATGAAGCAGTGGTTATTTAGTTGTACATGTGTTACTTCCTGCTTTTCAGTTGGATTTCCTTATTGTTTCGATTGATAGAAGGCTTCAAGCCGTTGAGAACTTTTTGTCTAAGGAAGGCTCTGAGTCATCATCAGAGACAGGATGCACAATGGACACTGATCACAGTGGTATAGCTCCCAAAGATGGAGGGAGAGGTAACATGAGTTGTGAGATAGTGACGGACACAGATCTCTTCAACCGCAAACCTAGTATGAGGCAGGAAGATGGAATGTCAGGAAAAACCATTACCATCACTTCACCACAGAAGACCGGTGTTGATGGTTATGATGTTACATGTTCACCAATTAAAGAATGTAATACCAGGGACAGTAGAGCCAGGACACAAAGCCGAGGGACCCCACAACATACTTCTTCTGAAATATTGCAGAGAGGTCAGTTACTTAAAAGGGATTCGATGGAAAGAGTGGATAGTCACCAGAGATACTCAAAATCGTCTAAAGGTCATTTATCTCAAGATGGGAGAGGAATACATGAACAGCAAGATATGGAAATGCCTTCCCATAGATCAAAGAGAAAACGCCTCATTTCTGACAATCTGTAGGATGATTGTATGCTTTTGATGTCTGTAAGATGCATGAAAGTTTTAAGTGTTCAGATTCATTTTAAAGACTGATCATCACAGTACCCCACTCTAGTATGCATTTCATACTTCATTTACATAATTTTACTTTGCTGAATATTTCTTTTATCAATGTTATATTCTCAGGATCTTTAAAAAATTGTGTCAAGAAAAGGAAGAGGTCATTGTAGCTAATTTTTCTGTGTTAAGAAAAGGAAAATGTCACTGTGACTAATTTATGTGTGTCAATTAAAGAAAAGGGTCACTGGCTAATTTTATTGTGTCAAAGAAAGGAAAAGGTCACTATGACTAATTTATATCACCACAGCCAAGTTGGTAGGAAGGGAAAATAGTGATAGAGAGGTTTATTTTTTTGTCATCTACAGGATAGTTGTTGTGCAGTAACAGAAGTTCTGGTTCTTTTTGCTCAAACCTGTAAGGTGGACTACCCTTTGGTAGGGAAAGGACCTCTGGGAGTCAAATTGTATGAGATCTACATAACTAAAACCCAAACTGAACTTTGGTTTCTGAATGGTCAATCAAGTTTTTTGCACCCATTCTGATTCATCTACCAAATTGGGCATCCTGGGTGCTAATGATTTGAGGGTCAGAAGGTCAGATATCAAAATCTTTGAAGCTAAATATTTATTTAGATGTTCATACAATAAGATCCAATTTCTGCACTATTTTTCATTAAACATTTTAGGTGGATTACAGTTAGGTCAACTAAATATCAAATTAATTTGGGGTCATAAGGTCAAAGGTAATGATCAGTGATAGTGAAATTATCTTGTTTTTGACAGCAGCTGTTTCTTAAAAAATTTCTTGTTCAGTTAATTCTTTCTCATGTTTTGTAGAAGATTTGGAAATCAAACATTGACATGTCATTATTTTAAAGATTTGAAATAAATAAAATGATATACACCTCTCCCTCGATAACTTGCACACATCGGGGTCCAAAAACAGACTGCACTATAAGCAAGGGCGCTAGACATCCAGAAAACCGTGGGGTGGGGGAACTGGGCTGTTTAATGGCTGAATCCTCGTTTTATAATCGAGTCAAGAAAAATTGTTAATAAAGTGCTTTTTCTGATGAAGTTGTTTCTTATTATCTATATATCACATTTATTTTCAGACTGTCCAACATCTGAAAGATTGATAACATGATTGCAACTGGTTTCAACAACCAAACACGATACGCGAAAACATTTGTATATTACGTCACTGCTTTTTGTTTTGTTGATTAGACTGGTTCCTGGAGTGATTTGTAAGTGTTTTACAAAACTAGGAGTCTTCCAAGCAGGGAACCAGACTAACTGATGATACACTACCAAACAAGATTCCTTTTTATCAAAAACATGCAACATTTATTTCGTGAGACAGTCGTCTACGTCGAAACTCAATTTTTGTCATTTTCAATTAGTAAAATATTGATGCCACGATTTCATTGCAAAAGTAATAGCGAAACTTCTTATCATCCTTGAGGATATCTCTACGTGTAAATTCAGGAATTCTCAGAAACTCGCTTTTCCCACAATGGTCCGTATCTGTGAAACAAAGCTCTTTATTTTACAAAGTACTCATTTCGCTTGGTTGCCTTGCTATCTTTAATCACATTTATGACTGAGTAGGTTAATTTAAGGTAGTTTAATTAGATATGTACACAATAAAAATGTATCACAATGTTTAATCAGTTGAATGAGTTACCTGACATACAACTGGTGCCACTGGTTCTTAAGCCTGTAGGATTTGCATGCTTTTTGACTTTATTTCTTTTTTATTCCACCTGCTTTATTTGATTCAAAAGACGTAATTACCATGATAACAGAAATGGAGGCCCACTTTTTATTTAGTGCAGCAATACAACAAATGCTTCCACTAGTCCGATATCAAAACACGGTGGGCACTTAATTAGGTTCTCAGCGAAACTCTCGCAGACATAGCTGTTACAGTAGATTGACACATTTTACGTTTAATTACAAGAGGACACATTGCATTTATGATGATTACACTTAAAAGGAACTAAAAGATAGAACTAGAACACAAATTTAAATTGATAAAAGAATTATTTAATTGGTATTTATTTATTAAAGTACCGCCTCCACTTGGCGTGACATTTTCATTGACCGAAATGTCCTTGAATATTGTTAATTGCAGGTTACTAAGAATGTTGTTTGAAAAGAAAATGTAACAAATTATATGACTTTTATTTAAAGTCGATATTTCATAATGTTGATTAAAATTTCCAGGTCCTTTCTACCGTTTTCAACGATAAAACGAGCGATATATCAAAAGTTTCTGTTGACAATTTTGGTCACGATTTTCTTCAAGTTCAACAAATAGGGATCATTTTTTGGGGTATTTTATGGTTTAAATAATGGGATCCACACCTGACACCGCGTTATAAGCGGGTTCACGAGTTATCAGGGTGCGAGTTATCGAGGGAGTGGTGTATGTGGCTTACATGCATTAAAGTAAATCATCAATATAGGCATCTTCAAGTGTGCAGTCCTTACAGTAACCGGGTTTTTTTATATAAAAAGGTAAACATTTATGTAAACATGTGCAGATGATTGTATGATAAAATGAACAAACATGTTAAAATTCATAAACACATTGGTATGTTTAGTTTGTTGTTTGTTCATTTTTATATTAGTAGTGTATTTGTTATGGATAGAGTTGAATTTATGGTTGATTAAAAATCTTTTGTCTGGAAATGTATATACATCTGGTAAGTAATGCTGAATTGCAGTACATTTATAACTGTATAATACACTGATTTTTAGCTTTACTGGTCATAGACCAGGAGAGCTTATGGGATGGCCTGTTGTCCATCATCTTTCTGTCCATTGGTCACAACTTATCCTAAGCTGCTTGGAGGATTGCCATAAAACTTCAAACACACATGCATCCCAAGGTGTTCTTGGTCCTAAGATAAAAATCATGATATTCAGATGTCCAATATGGTTGCCATGGCAGCCATTGTGTTGTCACTTCTCCTCCTGAATTGATGGTCATAACAACATGGGGTTTCCACTAGAAAAGTTCTTTAATGCAATGTGTGACTGGTCCTGAATGAAAATTGTACTGATCTGATGTCCAATATGGCCACCATAGCAGCCATATTGAAAATCTTATTATTACTGCTCTTGAACAGAAAATCATACCAACGAGGGATTTTCACAAGAAGACTTATTATGATGTCTGCTTGGTCATAAATGAAAATGGTGCCAATCAGACATCCAATTTAGCTACCATAGTGGCGATCTTGAAAATCTTGTCACTTCTCCTCAAAGTCAAATCAACATTGGGCTTGCACCAAAAGACTTCTTTGTCCTGTTGGTCCTAAATGAAATTGGTGCCAATCTTAAGTCCATCACAGCCACCATAGCAACCATCTTGGAAATCTTGTTATCACTTCTGTTATTGAATGGAAAGTCACATTAGCATGGGGTTTTACCCAAAAGACCTCTTATGATATCTGGTTAGCCCTAAATGAAAATGGTAATACCTAGACATCTAATGTGGTCACCTCAGTGGACATTTTCAAAACTTGTTTTATTGCTATTCCACCTGAATGGATAGAAAATCAACATTGGATTTTCACTGAAGGATTTCTTATGATGTCTGTTTGGTCCTAATAAAAAGGGTGTTGATTTGGTATCAAGTATGGCCACCATGGCAGCCCTCTTGTAAAATCTTGTTATTGATTCTCCTCCTGAAGGGAAAGTCATATCATCATGGAGTTTTCGCAAGAGCAATTTTTATGAAATCTGGTTGGTTGTAAATAAAAATTCACCCAAACTGATATCCAAAATAGCCACCATAGTTGTCATCATGAAAATCTTATTGCAGCTCCTCCCAAGGTCATATTGACATTGGGTTTTCACCAGAAGACTATGATGTCTAGTTGGTGCTAAATAAAAATGGTGTCAATCTGGCATTCAATATGGCCACCATGGCAGCCATCTTGAAAATCTTGTTCTTGCTACTACTAAATGGAAAGTCATATCAACATGGTGTTTTCAGCAAAAAACTTATTATGATGCTGAGTTAGTCCTGAATGAAAACAATGCCAATCTAAGATCCTATATGGTGTAAATCTTGAAAAAAAATTTTGTCACCACTCCTTCAGAATTGATAGTCTTCTCAACATAGGATTTTCACATAAAGACTTCTTATATAACTAACTCGTCCTAAATTAAAATGGTGCTGTGCAGGCTCATACCATGAACATTCTGAAAATCTTGTTGCTAATTCTCCTGATTCGATGATTATGGGGGTTTTCACCATAAGTCTTCTAATGGTGTCTAGTTTGTCCATAATGAAAGTGGTGCATTGGAAATTCATATCACTCAAAAATATCAGAGATGGTTTCGACACTCAGTAGTTCAAAAGAAGAAACGGTCTTATCTTGAATTCCTGGAAGATCCTTTTGTACAGGAGAGCATCAGCCCCTTCTAACAACTCTTATTTTTTGCTGTTTTTGGGGGGTGGAGGGACCAGGTCCTGGTTGACATAACTTTTAAAAATTCATCAACAAATTAAGATTTGAAAATAATTTTTTTTTTTTTTTATTTCTGACAATTGAATTTTTATCACAGGTTGGCATTAAAATATTATATATATAACTCTTTGGTTTTGAAACATGTATACCTGGAAATCTTGTGTAATTTAAAGAAAAAGAAAGTTGGTGAATTGCCCAATTTGAGGAAATCTTAAAACTTTTCTCTAAGAGATTAAAGGCTTTTGTTTAGAATTTGAGCCGTTATGACTGTTTTAATTCTTGATGTCTACATAATGTTCAGTGAAAATTCGGTTTTGCCAATCAGATAATATGAAAGATAAATTATAGTTTGAAAAGAAATCTGAGATGTTTTACTGAGACTGCAGCCAATTGTATCTTGCCTTTGTAAAAAGTAAGTGTGATATTGAGTGCTATAAAACCTATATAGTAAAAATTTTATCACAAAGGTCATTTGTCTGTTGGGTTCCATTCCAGTTTCAAATTTTGCACAGATTAAATTTATCAAGAAAAAGTGAGTCCTGACATTTAACCTATGGGATCTATGTTATTTACATAATAATTGGAGAATGCTTATGTTGGTATTAATTCATTTTGTTTCAGTATTCATTATGTACCAGATGCTATTAGTATATAGCTCATTATGGTCTGAGATGCATAACTATTCATGCTGAGTGATCACCCAGTTTTAGAAGCAGAATGTGTATCCAGTGATGTGGGAATTCCACGTATTGGATTTGCATCAGTGCCTCTGCATATTCCATTTGCGGATCTGACACAGCAGTATACCATTTAGAATCCACTTTAGTCGGGGCCTACAAAATGAACTGTAAATCAATCTGAAAACCTAGTTTGACTGGTTTGATATCTGAGGCAGCTGCTAGTACCATTATTATGTCTTCGGTATGACTTGACCGGCTTTGAACCTGCGACCTCCTGCATCCAAGGCAGACACTCTATACTATTATGTTATGAGATTTTTTTCATATACATTTATGTGTGAAAAAAATAAATGATTGAACTGATTAATTTCGGTATTTACCTGGCCATCAGATATAAAATAGATATACATTTTGTGGGTACCTGTATTTTCTTCTTTTTATTGATTGAAAGTCGATACCTTATAAGACCACTATGATGCAATTTGTTATTGTGTGTACTTCCCAAATCAAGCCATGTGCAATGATTGTCACAGTAAAAGAATTTTAAGTCTCACTGATTTCAGTATGCACTTGTGTTCAGGTAGTTGCATGAATTGAAAAACTCTGAAATGAAACCTTGATTGGGACAGATGTTTTCAATTCTAGAGCTGTACAACTTTTCTGGATCACTTTCTTTGCTGATTTGGCCTTTCATCCTGTGAGAATTAAATGTGATGTTTGATTAAGCTGTATTTGCTGCTGTGTCTGTGATTCTCCATGGTGATGCAGGTTTAGAAGAAAGTAACCCTTTCTGTACTTAAGTTGGTACAATAGATTCATATATAATCCCATCATAGGCTAATTTTTTCAAGTTTATAGTGTTGATTTCTGCCTTTGAATCTGCTTCTGCAAGTATAAATTAAATCTGAATTCCTGCAGAAGAGCACAAGGATATAGTGTAAAATTATGTTAAATCTAAAATTCTGCTAGATCCATAACTGTTAATTGATAGCTGTAGTTTAGTTTCAACTTCGAAATTTCTATTAAACCTTTTGCATCTTCATGTATAACTTGACCACGACCAGGTGGTAGTAGTGCTTGATAGATTTTTGTTTCTCCTTTCTTGATTGCAGATAAATTCAATAGTATCAGGGTACTCCCTCAGACTCAGTACAATCAGAATATCACAGAATATTATACATCCCAGCAATTGTTTAATTTTGTCTTCAGTTTCATGTTTGCATTTATCTGTTTCCTCTTTCTTTGGTCTAATTCTTTGATATAATGCTTATTTCCATGTTCTATTTAAATTGAAGTTTGTGTATTTTCATTTTTCAGTTCTAACTGTATTGAACGCTAAATGTGAGAGACCTTTTGTTTATTTCAATTTTAAATATTGATTCAAATGTTAATGTCAGAGACCTTTTGTTGTTTCAGTTCTAACTGTATCAGTTCAAACACTAAATGTGAGAGACCCTTTATTTGTTTCAATTCTAACTGTATTGATTCAAAAACACTGAATGTGAGGTGCTTTTTGTTTAGTTCAGTTCAAACTATTGACTCAAACACTAAATGTAAGAGACCTTTTGTTTATTTCAATTCTAACTTGAGATTCAAACACTAAACGGGGGGCCCCAAGTGGCCGAGTGGTCTGAAGTGCTCGCCATTACGGATCACTGCCATCTCACCTTTGTCTGCGTAGGTTTGAGTCTTAGGCTTGGCTAATGTGGGTACTTGAGAAAGTTTGTCAATAGCTTCTCGTGGGTCGGTGGTTCTTCCCAGGGTTTTCCAGGGTTCTTTCTCCACCAGTTATACTGGCCGTTATGTATAGCCTTTCTTGTGCTGAAAAATGGCGTTAAACCCACAACAGCAACATCAAACACTAAATGTGAGACCAGTTGTTGTTTCAGTTCTAACTATTGATTCAAACACCAAATGTGAGAGACGTTTTGTTTACTTAATTTTCAATACTTTTGTATCTCTTGCATACATTTGTTACAGTTCATTTAAATAAATGTTCTGATTTGTTTATACCATTTGTCTATTTTGTGAATACCACCTTGTACCATACCAATATTTTAACCAGTCCTCAAGATACACTTTTGTCTCCATTTTAGATCATTCAGCCATAGCATGTAGTTGTTAAATTTGGTGAAAGTACAATCTTTTTTGTTTTGATCTTAAAACTTAGATCAGCAATATAAAAATCGAAGGTTGTTTTCAAAGATGTAATCATTCTTGTGATCACATTTGTTTTGTTTTTGTCAGTTTTGGTTATCTCTTCTCAGATCATTATTTACATAATTTCTAGATTGTTTAGTTTCATTTTATTATTCAAGTCATTCTGATATTACTCCAGTTGAGATTGCAAAGTACAATTGTTTTCAAGAGATTTTTTAATCTCTCCATGTTGCTCTCAGAAGCATGTCCCGGTTTTTGCCATCTGCTTGATTGATTATATGCATTGTCTGACATCAGGAACTCCATCTGCTTGATTGGTTGTATGTATTGTCTGACATCAGGTATATCATCTGCTTGATTGGTTGTATGTATTGTCTGACATCAGGTACTGCATCTACTTGATTGGTTGTATGTATTGTCTGACATCAGGTATATCATCTGCTTGATTGGCTGTATGTATTGTCTGACATCAGGAACTCCATCTGCTTGATTGGTTGTATGTATTGTCTGACATCAGGAACTCCATCTGCTTGATTGGTTGTATGTATTGTCTGACATCAGGTATATCATCTGCTTGATTGGCTGTATGCATTGTCTGACATCAGGAACTCCATCTGCTTGATTGGTTGTATGTATTGTCTGACATCAGGTATATCATCTGCTTGATTGGCTGTATGTATTGTCTGACATCAGGTACTGCATCTACTTGATTGGTTGTATGTATTGTCTGACATCAGGTATATCATCTGCTTGATTGGCTGTATGTATTGTCTGACATCACGTACTGCATCTACTTGATTGGTTGTATGTATTGTCTGACATCAGGTATATCATCTGCTTGATTGGCTGTATGTATTGTCTGACATCACGTACTGCATCTGCTTGATTGGTTGTATGTATTGTCTGACATCAGGTATATCATCTGCTTGATTGGCTGTATGTATTGTCTGACATCACGTACTGCATCTACTTGATTGGTTGTATGTATTGTCTGACATCAGGTATATCATCTGCTTGATTGGCTGTATGTATTGTCTGACATCAGGCACTGCATCTACTTGATTGGTTGTATGTATTGTCTGACATCAGGTATATCATCTGCTTGATTGGCTGTATGTATTGTCTGACATCACGTACTGCATCTACTTGATTGGTTGTATGTATTGTCTGACATCAGGTATATCATCTGCTTGATTGGCTGTATGTATTGTCTGACATCAGGCACTGCATCTACTTGATTGGTTGTATGTATTGTCTGACATCAGGTACTGCATCTACTTGATTGGTTGTATGTATTGTCTGACATCAGGTATATCATCTGCTTGATTGGCTGTATGTATTGTCTGACATCAGGTATATCATCTGCTTGATTGGTTGTATGTATTGTCTGACATCAGGTACTGCATCTACTTGATTGGTTGTATGTTCTTACGTTTCTAGGCTCATACAAAGTAACAAAGAAAAGAGGAAAGCCAACAAGCTTTGTAAAATTTAACAAAATAATTTATTTCCCTAGAAAACAAGTAAAAATATGAAAAAGGACTTACGGTTTGTGAATCTAGTCCAAAAATTAATCCTAGAATTTAAAAATATAAGTCCTATCACTAAAAAGTTCTAAATGAATCAAAGTTTGAATCCCGATGAAGTTCCAGGATGGAAGGCGATGACATCTTCTACATCCTGTTTTGTGATGTTGTGTCAACAGTTCCTTGTTGAATTTTATGAATCAGGAATAATATTCCAGCTTTAGAATTCCAGATAATTTCCAATAAATGTCTTTGTCCAAAAATTCTGATGAAGAAGAGTATTTTCCAGGGTGAATAAATTATTTTAAATAAAAAAAATTCAACTTAAACTGGTCACAACACAAAATACCTTTGAGCTCCGAAGTTATGAAATACAGCTGACTATTTCACTATAAAACTTCAGTTTTAGCCCCAGCTAAAACGTAATTCAGACCCACGTGATGGCGTCCCGTGATCACTTAGTCCAAGTGGCGCAAAAAAAACTACAAGTCAATTATCATGTACTCTAGTATAGCCTTAGCTAAAAATCAATGATTCCCACACTGAAAATGAATTTAAAAAAAGATTGTTTACTCAAACTAACATGCAGGCCAACTATGACCTTGATTATGACCAATGAATTTCACTCTGTGTTTACTAATTCTGAATCGAGGTCAGGAATTAGGTCAGCTAAAAATACCATGGAACAACACTACTGCGTTTTAATCAGGCTAGAAAGAACTGAACTGAATTTTCTGGAAAAATGTCAGTTCCAGTGAATAAAATTATCATTACAATAACATGTAATGAAATAAAAATAAAATAAAAATTTAAAACTAACACAAAAGTAATTAAATTACATATATGTAACAATTCCCCCCATAAAGAAAAAGAAAGATTTATATAATAAAGCTTTCTTTTTACCATATGTTAATTATACATGAGGTAAAACAAAATTACATGAGAAGAACTCTTATGAATTATACAAAGTGTACATGAAATAATATTTCTATACACGGGAAAGTGCATCTGCAATTAAATTGTCTTTTCCCTTGATGTACATCAGGTATATCATCTGCTTGATTGGTTGTATGCATTGTCTGACATCAGGTACTCCATCTGCTTGGCTGGTTGTATGTATTGTCTGACATGAGGTACATCATCTGCTTGATTGGTTGTATGTATTGTCTGACATCAGGTACATCATCTGCTTGATTGGTTGTATGTATTGTCTGATGTCAGGGACTTCATCTACTTGACTGGTTGTATGTATTTCTATACACGGGAAAGTGCATCTACAATTAAATTGTCTTTTCCCTTGATGTACATCAGCTACATCATTTACTTGATTGGTTGTATGTATTGTCTGACATCAGGTACTCCAGCTGCTTGATTGGTTTCATGTATTGTCTGACATCAGGTACTCCATCTGCTTGATTGGTTGTATGTATTGTCTGACATCAGGTACTCCATCTGCTTGATTGGTTGTATGTATTGTCTGATGTCAGGTACTCCATCTGCTTGATTGGTTGTATGTATTGTCTGACATCAGGTACTCCATCTGCTTGATTGGTTGTATGTATTGTCTGACATCAGGTACTCCAGCTGCTTGATTGGTTTTGTGTATTGTGTGACATTAGGTATTCCATCTGCTTGATTGGTTGTATGTAATGTCTGACCTCAGGTGCATCATTTGCTTGATTGGTTGTATGTATTGTCTGACATCAGGTGCATCATTTGCTTAATTGGTTGTATGTATTGTCTGACATCAGGTACTCCATCTGCTTGATTGGTTGTATGTATTGTCTGACATCAGGTACTCCAGCTGCTTGATTGGTTTCATGTATTGTCTGACATTAGGTACTCCATCTGCTTGATTGGTTGTATGTATTGTCTGACATCAGGTATTCCATCTGCTTGATTGGTTGTATGTATTGTCTGACATCAGGTACTCCATCTGCTTGATTGGTTGTATGTATTGTCTGACATCAGGTACTCCATCTGCTTGATTGGTTGTATGTATTGTCTGACATCAGGTGCATCATTTGCTTAATTGGTTGTATGTATTGTCTGACATCAGGTATATCATGTGTTTTCATGTTTTTGTTGTTTGCAAGCTTGTGGAGCAGCAAATAAACATTGAATCTCTGTCTGAACAATTCCTGCACATCTGAACCTTTTTTCATTTGTTCTCATCTTATCTGGACAATTCAGCGTATCTAAAACCTTGTTTTATTCTTCTGTTATGTTAATCTGTGTTTGTAGCTCTGAAATATTTCTAGCTTTTTGACAGTAGCTTTTATTTTATTGTCAACATGAGCCCTGCCTGTCATGATATCTTTAAGATTCTTATCCACCACAGTCATGCATATTTGCATATGAACTCATTTGGGTGCAAACTTTTTGTTAACCACATTAAATGTTTTTACTGAATCTGGTAGACTGGTAATGTGGTTATAGTTTTACTGGATGTGACAGACTGGTAATGTGGTTATTGTTTTTACTGGATGTGACAGACTAGTAATGTGGTTATTGTTTTTACTGGATGTGATTGGTAATGTGGTTATTGTTTTTACTGGATGTGACAGACTGGTAGTGTGCTTATTGTTTTTACTGGCTCTAGACTGGTAATGTTATTGTTTTGGTGGTGCTCTACAGTTTCGTATTTTGCATAGTTTTAGAATTTTAAAGAAAAAGAATTTCCCTGGGTTTCCTCACTAGTTATACTGGCTTTTTAAAAAAAGACCTTGTATATCTTAGGTATTGTTCAAAGAACCTTTAATTCTCTTTATTTTGTTGTATGATTGATGGGTGTAATATGGGTTATAGAGTATACAACTTGGCCTTACTCCAGATGTGCACCTTTCAAAAGAGTGCTAGCTCCACTTGGTTCACTTCCTGAACTTCAGAGGTAAGTTGTATTAAAAAAAGAGCCAATAACTTTTTTTACATTTTATATATTTGGTAATTCATTCATTGCACTTTCAGAAGCTGGTATTGTCTAGTCTGACAAAATTCATTTTCCCTATTTTAATAGCTGCTAAGGATAGTGTACTTTAGACACGTTCAGGCTGATTTTTGAAGCACAAGGGAGCAGTCATTTTAGTTAGCAGTGTGCTAAGATCATTTATAATTTCCAAAAGTATAATATCCTAAGAAATGTCAACCACATTACATCAAAGTATCATAGAGGTATGCCAACATTCTCTCCACTGTGCATGTTTTAAATGCAAACAACTTCACCTTACATACGTCACTCTCTCGAAAGTACATAATAACTGGTGAGTGCCCCCTTTACTGGATGTGACAGACTGGTAATGTAGTTATTGTTTTTACTGGATGTGATAGACTAGTAATGTGGTTATTGTTTTTACTGAATCTGACAGACTGGTAATTTGGTTGCTTTTACTGGTTCTGATAAGGGGGCCCTCACCAGTTATTAACAATACTTAAGATATACAAGGTCTTTTTTAAATAGCCAGTATAACTAGTGAGGAAACCCTGGGAAGTTCTTTTTCTTTAAAATTCTAACCCTATGCAAAATACGAAACTGTGGAGTGCCACCTTAAAACAAATATAAAAATGTATGCAATTATTTTTCTTATTTTCATATTATTATGTATGATGTTCTGAATAAAATGGTACATTAACATTGATTTTATGCATGAAAATAAGCTAATTATGCTTATTTTGCAAAATACGAAACTGTAGAGTGCCACCTAAATTGGTAATGTGGTTATTGTTTTTACTGAATCAGATAAGCTGGTAATGTGGTTTATTGTTTTTACTTGATCTGATGGACTGGTAATATAGATATTGTTTTTACTTAAACTGATAAACTGGTAATGGGGTTATTGTTTTTACTTGATCTGATGGACTGGTAATATTGTTATTGTTTTTACTGAATCTGATATCCTGGTAATGTAGTTTATTGTTTTTACTGAAACTGATAGACTGGTAATGTAGTTTATTGTTTTTTAACAGAAACTGATAGACTGGTAATGTAGTCATTGGTTTTACTGAATCTGATAGACTGGTAATGGGGTTATTGTTGAGGTTAAAGTCACTGTTAATTGTTTCACTTAGTGCAGAATATTTGATCCAATTAAGAACACATTAGGAGGTATTTCTCCACTCATTCTGTGCATTATGTATTCAGTTTTCTTCATATGGAATGCATACATTACAGGCATATGAGGAAAATCTGTTACTTTTCCATCTTCATCTTGTTTGCAGATATTGAATCTGTTAATTGTTTATAATAGCCATTAACATTACCTGATAAAAAATGTCTTTTAAAAAATATTTACTCTAAAAAAAACATGAATAGTAGTCTTTAATAGTGTAATTTTATGATTCTTCTAGTCAAAGACCAGAGAAGCATATGGGATGGCCTGTTGTCCCTTGTCTGTCCACCCATTAACTCAAGTGTGTTATCACTACACCTCCTAAACTACTTCGAGGATTCCCTTGAAACTACAGTGAAGGGATGGTCATTGGAAGACAGATGACAGACAGCATACCATCCTATAAACTGTTCTGGTCTATTAAACTTCACATACATTAATTTTTTATTTATTTTTGCCCTTGTTTGTAAATCTCATTTTATCTGTTGTACTAGTTGATAATTAAAATAAAGTTTTGATAGTTGATTTAGCTTCACTTTTTGCTCAGCAAACTATGCTGTACTTGGAGGATTGCCATGAAACTTAACACACACACACACACACACACACACACACACACACCATCCCAAGTAGAAGTAAAAGGGAGCTTTTATTTCAACCTATTGAGTATACTATTGACTTGTAAAACTCCAGAGCACCTGTGACACCAATGGAAACTGAAGATAAAAACGGTGGTTGTTAAGCCATCCAAGATTGCTGCCCTCACCATCCCGCCCCAAAAGGCTGGAGTCAAAATGGGGTTATACTCGATTTGAAAAAGTCTGCCCGCCAGGCCCACCAGTGCAAGTTCAACTATATTATATAGAAATAGGTGTTGCCAGAAAGGAACATTAGCTGCGTCTTAAGTTTTATTAACGAGGTACTACAGCAGCCGTCTTTAGAAATTCCTTGGATTTATGATAATGTTGTTAAGTCGAAATAGTATATTTTACGTAAATATGCCAGCAATTCTTCAGCATTCATGTGCAGATAATCATACCCATTTTCAAGATTAGTTTTGAAAGTATGAAAATTTTTCACTCCGATGTGTGCGAGCCCAAAGTTCCTGTCAGTCTCATGTTATGTTTCACTCTCGCACGCAAACAAACGATTATATAAGTGCAGCATAAAATATTCACAAATGAATTTGCTAATGGTCCGTACAAGGCAAGTGGTCGGCTTACCATTAATGCCAAAGATGCAGTAACAATAGGGCTGTGGCGCAGTTGGTGTTATCTAAGAGGAATCAGTAGCACAAGTTGTGTTGTTTTTCGGATGATTGAAAAGACGTAATAGAAATACAAGCAACTTACAAATAATCCCCTGCAAAAGTTTTTTCATGAATATCTCGTTTGCTTCGACGTTTTGGCGGACTATGTGCTGATTTTATTGCAACTTCATAAAGTACAACTGAAGTGTATACCGTTTGCGATGCAGCCATGATTTCATTTCTCATGGTTTCTTATTTATCGACTTCATTTAGGATAAACTTGAACTCTTCTACGGAAATGATTTTGTAGCTGGAGTGGTCATATAACGACTTTGATTTGAGGTCTGCGATTGTGGTGAGCTTTTCTTCGGTCAAGACGCGGATTTCATCATGCTCTTTAGCTTTCATGGATGGTTGACGGCTGATAAAATTTCCAGCTTCAAATATCAGACCACATCTTAAAGCTGTAATCTCAAGGGCGATCGCGATGGTGCAAACAATGATTGTTGAAAATATTCCATTGTGCCAGACATTGTGGTGTCATCATGATCCACTGCATTTACTGCGCACTTGTACTTTTTGTATTAAGTGTGCAGCTGTTCATCCTCAGCACAAGGGGAGGTTTCAGCCTCCTTTGTTCTTCTTCTCGTGGATTTTGGGTATAGCGATATTATAATTCCTCTATAAGTAGCGTGATCTGAAAGTTCAGTATTGGGGGTGAATGTATCTCCCATGTGGAGATGTACAATTAACCTGTCGCCGCGGCTTACCGGTAAGACGGCGGTGATGTCAAGGAACATGTGTCAGTTTGCTTGATATCTCTAGATCTGAAAATAACACAGTCTTCAACAGTCGTCAAGAGTCGGATACCATGCCTTCTGCCTACTGGTGCAGGCACTGTTTGTTTTTCTGACCGATTACTATGATGCTGTAGAACATACCTTTTTTCAAATATAACCCGGGGGGGGGGGGTGTCTGTTGGTGAGACAAGTGATAAATGGCCCTTCATACCCAAAGTTATCGATGAGAACGTTTCGCCAAGTGCCACATTGTTGTTGTAGTAGCAATCGCGCCTGAGATGCCCCAGGAACAGTACTTTTGGCTACTGGTGCTCTAGATGGCTCCAGTGTTCGATGTCCATCAGCTTTGCATCCTCGTTTCTTCCCAGTCTGAACCGATACATTTTCGTCTCCAAGGAGGCTTAGAAACTCTTACACCAGTGGTTTGTATTCTCTATGTCATGAATTTGTGCGACTTGCACCAACATTGTCTTCTTCACCGATTGCAGGACTAGCAGGTGGCACTAATGATTCGTGTTCCTTGTTTATGTTTGATTGCTTCCATTTTTTTTTTTTTGTTTTTTAATTTGTATAGCACGGGTTCTAATTGTTGAAGCCGAAGATGGTCAGAGTGACTGAGAATCCCGATGGTTCTGCGTTAACATCGAGGCCCCCACACTGGATGGTGTCTCCAGTGGCAAGCATAGAAGTAAACAAAAAATTATGTGCTCGGGAAGTTTGCTTTAAGATGGAATAGTTGATGACTTGTTAGGAAGGGATAGCATGCTCTGAGATAGGATTATTGATGACTTGGATGAAGGCGATATTTTACTATGATTAGGATAATTTACGACTGAGAGAAAAAATAGTTTGCAAATGAGATGAGATATTTGTTGACTTGGTCAGAGGGAATATTTTGCTATGAGATGGGATAATTGATGACTTGGAAAGTGATGATAGTTTGAGGAAAGTGGAGATGGGGATAATTCTCTTCACTTATCTCAATATAATACTTAAATTTCATGTGACATTTTATTGGAGCATCGTTGTAAGATAATCGATTGAACTCCGCAGTCCACCTGAGTTGTTGAACCCACTTTCAGTTAATAAGGGCCATTTTATAACGAATACAATATTATACTGCAAATAGCACGTACCTGGTATTCACCGGCAGTCTAACTTGTTATTTCTGCTACTCCAGTTATAGAAAATTTAGTTTTGACAAATAAATGGAAACTGTACATGCGATAGTTGCATAAAAGAGAAGAAAACAGAATAATGTCAATATTTTCTGGGAATTTGTGTAAAATTTTTAAACGATTTTCAGCGATACTGTTCGCGTCTGTTGTATGTACGCATCTTGGAGAATATAAAAATTTAAGCCATGGTTTTGTACTTGTTTGTATATATCACACACAGTAAATAGTAGTTACAATTTAATCATTTATGATAAGTGATCATTATTCTATGACAAATTTCTGGAAATTAGTGATATGCATGGTTTTGGTACTCGTGCATTTCATATGTTTGGATATGTTATATTGTATCGATAATAAAGAACATAATAAGTAATGTTTACTAATAGTTTTTCAACTAACTGGAATATTGAAATTATAATCAAATTACAAAATGTCATGACATTTATGTGCATATGACATACAAAGAAAGGAAATTCAATAACTTGGTTAACAAGTTTTGCATGGAAAACTCCTAATTTATTGTTCGGTCTCAAGTACTACGTACTCCCCTCATAGGTTAAACATCCTTTTTTATTAATTGAACACACCTGAGTACTCTTTACAAAAAAGTCTTTGATGTGAAGTTGTAACTGGGCGTTTGACCTCTCCGGTGGCAGAAGTTGTGAGAGCGTCCGCCTCTGATGCGGGAGGTTGCGGGCTCGAACCCCGACCGAGCCATACCAAAGTCTTATAAAAATGATACTAGCAGTTGCCTGTCTTGGTGCTCAGCATTAAGAGGTTAATGCTAGGACTGGTTGGCCTGGTGTCAGGATAATGTGACTGGATGGGAAATGATGCCACATGTCTGCGGCATGATGCTCCAGTGCTAGTAATCACTATAAACTAAATCACTGTAGACATCTTAGCGCTATGACTCAAATTGTTAAAGCTAGGTTAAAAATTTAAAAAAAGAAAATCAACCAGAAAGACGTATGATTCGGTAGTTGGGAGTATGACATCAAATTGCAGCCAAGGGACTTTTGTAGAAATTGCTTCAGATTGTGATTCATGAAATACTTCACATTACAAAGCTGTCATGCATTACCTGTTATTATTATTTTGCTATCATTTTTTGGGGTCACTAGATTCCAGCTCAAAGTGAATTCCTTCCAGCAATTAGTAAGTCGAGGCCTTAGAACAAAATGAAACCGTCTCAGTCTGATGACTAAGTCACTTCCGTCATTTTGCATATCATCCTTTTCCTTGGACTTCTAGCAGTGTAAAACGTGTCTCTTGGCATAAATTTTTGCTGATTCAAGTATTTTTACCTGTAATTTCATTCAACCATACCCATTACTGTACCATTTTTTTCAACAATCCTTGCATTCTGTTTACATTTATGTAACTTCAGTTGCCATTTTGTAGATTTTTATGCGAAAAAGAGTTACGCTGTGTTTCTATTTTTGTATCCCTCCCGTTGGAACATGGTTACATGGTAAGTATTACCCTGTACATCTTTGATCCGGTCCTTTGTTTCTTTCTGTAATTTTCTTTCAGTATGCCGTAAAAAGTTGGCAAATAAGGCCATAAATGGGATTCTTAGTACACCTACCCCACCTGCTTGGTTGGCAGTATATGTATACGCATTATGGTCAGATGAGGTATGGATCCAGCAAACAGACACCCATTTTGTAGAGTCAGAAAAAGCTGTCCCGACGCTTCCTCTTTTCTGGTGTATCATCTCCGTTCCAGGGAGGGTTCAGTGGCACTTACCGCAATATGGTAAGTTGCCAGCATGCCAATCCTGGGAAGGATCATTGAAACTTCCTTGTGTAAGAAGTGGCCAGCACACCAGTCTTGGGAGAGAGTAGTGGCACCTCCCGAATCAAGGAGGTCGCCAGCACGTTGATCCAGGGAGGAATCAGAGACACTTTCATATCAAGAAAGACACTAGCTCAACGATCCCAGGAAAGTAGCAGTTTACAGTGTAATGATGTTATCAACATGCCAATCCCGGGAGTGACTTCGGTTTAAGGAAGTCAGCTCGCAGACCCTGGAAGGAATCAGAGGCACTTCCAGGTCGTAGGAAGTCGACAGCACCATTTCCTGGGAGGGATCAATGGCACTTCCCCGCCGTAAAGTTTCCGCTCTACAATTATTAAGTATTTCAGAGAGGAACCATTATAAGGTGACGCTATTTGCATTGGCAACATGCACAGTGGAGATGTTGGCATACCTCTATGCTACTTTCATGTACTGTGACTGAATTTTCTTTACACATAGTAATAATGAAGGAAACGATGCAGTGTCTAAAGGAGACAGCTATCAAAATGGCTGCTCCCGTTTGCATAAAAAATGAGCCTGGTCTATTCCTAATGACTCTAATTTTAGCGGTTATTAAAATAGAGAGAGTGACTTTTGCCAGATTAGACAATACCGGCTTCTGAAAGTGCGATAAATAAAGTTTAAAATATATAAAAAGTAAGAAAAGTTATCGGCTCGTTTTTTTCCCCAAAATTACATTTTAAGTCCAGGACGTGAAAAATGACCAGGTGGAGATAGCTGTCCTTTAAGAGCTGCACATCTAAAGTAAGGCCAAGCTACATATTCCATAATGTAAATTTCACCCATCAATCGTATACAAAAGCAAGGGAATTGTAAGTTATTTTAACGATACCTAGGATATACATGGATTATTTTTTTAAATAACCAGCATAACTAGTGAGGAAAATCTCCAGAATGGTTTCCATTAAAAATCAAATTTATGCAAAGTGTGAAAATTTAGAGTAGGACCTTAAAACAAACACGAACGTGTGCAATTGCTTTTCTCCTTTTCATATATCATCATGTATGACTATCTCAATGAAATGAATTTTTAACATTGATGTATGCATGAAAGTAAGCTAATTATGCCTATTTTACACTGGTTGATACGATATGCCCTCTGGCAGTATTGTGTGTGAAATGACCTTAATTATGGAGAAATTAGAGTTTGAGATCACAGAAGCAAAGTCCACTTAAATTTAAAACCTGTGGTTTAAGTGAAAGAAGAATATAGGAAAACTGTTTCTTTTCATTCACTTGAAACAGTGATGAAAATCAGATTCACTTTCTTCTATACACTAGTGTGATGAAAATCAGATTCACTTTCTTCTATATACTAGTGTTAGAAGAATTAGCAAACTTTTCAACTTTGACCTTTGACCTCTACGAATCTGATCTGTTCCATCCCTGTTCAAACTAAACTTTATTAGTGAGATCTCAAGAATAATTGTGGCAAGATCCATTGTTCCTGTCTTTTAGCATAACCTTGGTTGTTATGTTGAGAAAGTGCAATGTGCATTTTTAAAATAGTTCACCGAGTTCAAGAAGGTTCTGATCATGGCAGTGCTTTCTCTTTATCTAATGGCCGTATCTCCATCCCCACATGCTGGTCAGGCGAAGGAAGACGAAGAGGTTTGGAAATTTGACAGATTTGTGGGGGGGGAAAAAAAAAGGTATAAATAATGACAACTAAAATAAGTTCAGATTCCTGCCAGTTTATTTCTTTATCGACCAAATTAAATATAATATTTGGCGACTGAAGAAAATGTAAATCATATGTGTGAAATAATGATTTTACAGGGCAATAACAACGTCAGATTTATCTGCAAAAAGAAACAGACAACAACAACAAACTTATAGTAAACTGATGTCTGCTATAGCATGTCACAAAGCTGGTGAATAAAAGTTAGCTGGGCAGATAGAACGATGTAAAACAAAATACCCAAACATGTGAAGAGTGCATTCATTTCACGAAATCAAACTGATATCATAATGGAGAAAATTCGAAGATCGGGGAAAACAATCACAAAATAAATAAATATATATATATATATATATATATATATATAT